>JAXIVJ010010540.1:32500-37500 GCA_036785665.1 Chirona hameri | reverse complement strand
TATTTGTAACAGGCTCCTGGCCACCCCTATTTGTAACAGGCTCCTGGCTACCCCTATTTGTAACAGGCTCCTGGCTACCCCTATTTGTAACAGGCTCCTGGCTACCCCTATTTGTAACAGGCTCCTGGCTACCCCTATTTGTAACAGGCTCCTGGCTACCCCTATTTGTAACAGGCTCCTGGCTACCCCTATTTGTAACAGGCTCCTGGCTACCCCTATTTGTAACAGGCTCCTGGCTACCCCTATTTGTAACAGGCTCCTGGCTACCCCTATTTGTAACAGGCTCCTGGCTACCCCTATTTGTAACAGGCTCCTGGCTACCCATATTTGTAACAGGCTCCTGGCTACCCCTATTTGTAACAGGCGCTCCTGGCTACCCCTATTTGTAACAGGCTCCTGGCTACCCCTATTTGTAACAGGCTCCTGGCTACCCCTATTTGTAACAGGCGCTCCTGGCTACCCCTATTTGTAACAGGCTCCTGGCTACCCCTATTTGTAACAGGCTCCTGGCTACCCCCTATTTGTAACAGGCTCCTGGCTACCCGTATTTGTAACAGGCTCCTGGCTACCCCTATTTGTAACAGGCTCCTGGCTACCCCTATTTGTAACAGGCTCCTGGCTACCCCTATTTGTAACAGGCTCCTGGCTACCCCTATTTGTAACAGGCTGCTGGCTACCCCTATTTGTAACAGGCTCCTGGCTACCCCTATTTGTAACAGGCTCCTGGCTACCCCTATTTGTAACAGGCTCCTGGCTACCCCTATTTGTAACAGGCTCCTGGCTACCCCTATTTGTAACAGGCCCCTGGCTACCCCTATTTGTAACAGGCTCCTGGCTAACCCTATTTGTAACAGGCTCCTGGCTACCCCTATTTGTAACAGGCTCCTGGCTACCCCTATTTGTAACAGGCTCCTGGCTACCCCCTATTTGTAGCAGGCTCCTGGCTACCCCTATTTGTAACAGGCTCCTGGCTAACCCTATTTGTAACAGGCTCCTGGCTACCCCTATTTGTAACAGGCTCCTGGCTACCCCTATTTGTAACAGGCTCCTGGCTACCCCTATTTGTAACAGGCTCCTGGCTACCCCTATTTGTAACAGGCTCCTGGCCACCCCTATTTGTAACAGGCTCCTGGCTACCCCTATTTGTAACAGGCTCCTGGCTACCCCTATTTGTAACAGGCTCCTGGCTACCCCTATTTGTAACAGGCGCTCCTGGCTACCCCTTTTTGTAACAGGCTCCTGGCTACCCCTATTTGTAACAGGCGCTCCTGGCTACCCCTATTTGTAACAGGCTCCTGGCTACCCCTATTTGTAACAGGCTCCTGGCTACCCCCTATTTGTAACAGGCTCCTGGCTACCCCTATTTGTAACAGGCTCCTGGCTACCCCTATTTGTAACAGGCTCCTGGCTACCCCTATTTGTAACAGGCTCCTGGCTACCCCTATTTGTAACAGGCTCCTGGCTACCCCTATTTGTAACAGGCTGCTGGCTACCCCTATTTGTAACAGGCTCCTGGCTACCCCTATTTGTAACAGGCTCCTGGCTACCCCTATTTGTAACAGGCTCCTGGCTACCCCTATTTGTAACAGGCTCCTGGCTACCCCTATTTGTAACAGGCTCCTGGCTACCCCTATTTGTAACAGGCTCCTGGCTAACCCTATTTTTAACAGGCTCCTGGCTACCCCTATTTGTAACAGGCTCCTGGCTACCCCTATTTGTAACAGGCTCCTGGCTACCCCTATTTGTAGCAGGCTCCTGGCTACCCCTATTTGTAACAGGCTCCTGGCTAACCCTATTTGTAACAGGCTCCTGGCTACCCCTATTTGTAACAGGCTCCTGGCTACCCCTATTTGTAACAGGCTCCTGGCTACCCCTATTTGTAACAGGCTCCTGGCTACCCCTATTTGTAACAGGCTCCTGGCCACCCCTATTTGTAACAGGCTCCTGGCTACCCCTATTTGTAACAGGCTCCTGGCTACCCCTATTTGTAACAAGGCTCCTGGCTACCCCTATTTGTAACAGGCTCCTGGCTACCCCTATTTGTAACAGGCTCCTGGCTACCCCTATTTGTAACAGGCTCCTGGCTACCCCTATTCTGTAACAGGCTCCTGGCTACCCCTATTTGTAACAGGCTCCTGGCTACCCCTATTTGTAACAGGCTCCTGGCTACCCCTATTTGTAACAGGCTCCTGGCTACCCCTATTTGTAACAGGCTCCTGGCTACCCATATTTGTAACAGGCTCCTGGCTACCCCTATTTGTAACAGGCGCTCCTGGCTACCCCTATTTGTAACAGGCTCCTGGCTACCCCTATTTGTAACAGGCTCCTGGCTACCCCTATTTGTAACAGGCGCTCCTGGCTACCCCTATTTGTAACAGGCTCCTGGCTACCCCTATTTGTAACAGGCTCCTGGCTACCCCCTATTTGTAACAGGCTCCTGGCTACCTCTATTTGTAACAGGCTCCTGGATACCCCTATTTGTAACAGGCTCCTGGCTACCCCTATTTGTAACAGGCTCCTGGCTACCCCTATTTGTAACAGGCTCATTGCTACCCCTATTTGTAACAGGCTCCTGGCTACCCCTATTTGTAACAGGCTCCTGGCAACCCCTATTTGTAACAGGCTCCTGGCTACCCCTATTTGTAACAGGCTCCTGGCTACCCCTATTTGTAATAGGCTCCTGGCTAACCCTATTTGTAACAGGCTCCTGGCTAACCCTATTTGTAACAGGCTCCTGGCTACCCCTATTTGTAACAGGCTCCTGGCTACCCCTATTTGTAACAGGCTCCTGGCTACCCCTATTTGTAGCAGGCTCCTGGCTACCCCTATTTGTAACAGGCTCCTGGCTAACCCTATTTGTAACAGGCTCCTGGCTACCCCTATTTGTAACAGGGGGGGGGGAGGGGTGGCGGATTCCGCCCCCCCCGGAGATCTCGAGATCTACCCGTCCGATTTTCAAAAATGAAACGGTGATTGGTTCCCTTCAACACGATCTGCATGTCTAAAAAATCGAACAAAATCTTTTTTTATAGGGGGGCAACAGGGGGGCAAAAACCACAAATTTTTGTGGCATATGTGATCCAACATGTTTGTTGGATCACATATGCCAACATGTTTGTTGTCATGTTTATCAACATATTTTAACACAACCAATGGGAATCGATAGAGATTGAATTGCAGATTGATATATGGTGATGACATTTTACAATTCAAAATTATAGGTGTGTGCAGGTCACTCAATATGGGGGTGAAGTAAATGCGGAATAAAACTATTTTTGTATTTGTTTTTTTGATAAATGAAATGGTATGTTATTACATTAGACAAAACAGTTATAAATCTCTTTTTTTTGCCATAGGCGGTACCAGGTTAGTGAAAAAGGGAGGTTAAATAGGACAAAATATAAACCGCAGGCATGTTGCTACCCAGCACTATACATAAGTTACTGATCGTAGATAGTTCCTTTTTGCATATTGTTTTCATCATAGGCGCATCCAGGATCCAAACTGGGGAGGCGCATGACCTTTTGATAAGTATATTTTCCGCTATTATGATACTAACTACATTATCACCTTTTTCACTTCAAATTAAAATAAGTGAAGTTCAAATTAAAACAAGTGAAATTTAAATTAAAATATGCGAAGTTCAAATTAAAAAAGCGATATTCAATTTAAAATAAGTGAAATTCGAATTAAAATAAGTAAACTTCAAATTAAAATTATTTACTAAGCACATTCAGAGCCGTGAAAGCATCGGCTATATACCATGAACCCGCGTGTAATGCTATTGCAGACGCAATTCACATTATTCTTTACATTTAGTGTGCTGTGCACTGGCGGATACAAGGGGCATCAGGGGCAAATGCCCCCCACCATAGAAATCTGGGGGGGGGGGGAATTCAATACAAGTATCCCCGCGCGTTCCCAATTTATCGTTTTTTTTTGCAGCAGTCAAAACCCAGCTATCCACAGTCAAAAACTGGAAAATTTCGCGCCGCTTCGCGGCATGCCACAACTTTCGCAATTGCTTGTATAAATTTGGAAAATTGGAAAATGAATTTCATTAAGTGTCTGGCAGAAGCTCTCCTTGGCGGTAATTGCTAGCACTGGTGGATCCTGAGGGTATCCGGAGCAAATACCCTCCCCCTCCCCCCACAGGAATCTGGGAGGGGCATTCAATACAAGTATGCATTGTAGTTCAGCTGAGCGCGCCGCCGTGTGCGGACGCGAGCGCTGCTCGATCCTCCCCGTGACACCCAGCAGGCCTGTCCCGTGCGTCTGTTTGCGTGTGAGTGAGTGAGTGAGGTGTGCGTGCTGGAGTGACCTGAGTGAGGGTCGTTGACGGACCCTGTCGGTGTCGACGTCGATCCCACGACTTTTTGGGGTTACCGAGACTGACTTACCGTCACGTGAGTGTTAGTTCACTGACGGACCCATCCGCCATGCATCGAGACCTGGCGCGCTACCTGACCCTGCTGGCCGTCGTGAGAGTGCTGGTGCTCGTTTGCACCCCTCTGTCCGCCGCTCCGACTCCGGGCTGCGTGCAGGGCGTGCAACAACCAGATCGGTGCCTGTTGCGTGACGTCACTACCCGGCGGGAGGCCCGTCCTCGCAGTGCGCCCGGGCCGCCTGGCCGCGCCCGGTCGGCTCTGACCTGTGACGTCACATCGCCTGAGGCGCTGCTCGACTCGGCGGGCCGGCCGGGCCACTCTCTCCCGGCCGGCGACCGCGCTGGGTCACGGCGGCCGCGAGGCAGAGGGAGGAGGCCCCAGCGGCGCGGCGCGCGCCGACGGAGAGGGCGCGGCGGCGGGCGGAGGATCCCAGACGGCGGCCTACATGTTGGAGCTCTCAACATCCAAAGCCTGAAGCCTAAGTTGCTGGAACTCACAGACGAGCTGCAGCGTCATGACTTCGACGTCATGCTCTTGTCGGAGACGTGGCTGCGACCTACCACGCCCAGTCGCCTCGTCGTGCTCCCAGGTTACGCCATCAACCGGGTGGAC
>JAXIVJ010010540.1:7500-27500 GCA_036785665.1 Chirona hameri | reverse complement strand
TAAAAATTGCATTGTGACTTTCACTTTGTCATTATCTGCTAATAGTACGATGTTCTCAACATTCTATAGTTCAATCTGTATACTATATGTATGAGGATGGTATATGTATGACGATGACCAATGAATAACCTTTGATGAGTAAAATGGTCAGCTGCAGTGAAAATAATTCAATAGAATATATACTGTCCACATGGTATGAAGATGGTACAGTTTTTTTTAAGTGGCCGTACGACCTCATTGTACAGGAGGATAGCCGTCTACACTGGCCGTACGATCTTGATGGTACAGGAGGATAGCCGTCTGCAGTGGACGTGCGATCCTCATTGTACAGGAGGATAGCCGTCTACACTGGCCGTACGATCTTGATGGTACAGGAGGATAGCCGTCTGCAGTGGACGTGCGATCCTCATTGTACAGGAGGATAGCCGTCTACAGTGGACGTGCGATCCTCATTGTACAGGAAGATAGCCGTCTGCAGTGGACGTGCAATCCTCATTATACAGGAGGATAGCCGTCTGCAGTGGACGTGCGATCCTCATTGTACAGGAGGATAGCCGTCTACAGTGGACGTGCGATCCTCATTGTACAGGAGGATAGCCGTCTGCAGTGGAAGTGCGATCCTCATTGTACAGGAGGATAGCCGTCTGCAGTGGACGTGCGATCCTCATTGTACAGGAGGATAGCCGTCTACAGTGGACGTGCGATCTTGATGGAACAGGAGGATAGCCGTCTGCAGTGGACGTGCGATCCTCATTGTACAGGAGGATAGCCGTATGCAGTGGACGTGCGATCTTGATGGTACAGGAGGATAACCGTCTGCAGTGGACGTGCGATCTTGATGGTACAGGAGGATAGCCGTCTGCAGTGGACGTGCGATCCTCATTGTACAGGGGGATAGCCGTATGCAGTGGACGTGCGATCTTGATGGTACAGGAGGATAGCCGTCTGCAGTGGACGTGCGATCCTCATTGTACAGGAGGATAGCCGTATGCAGTGGACGTGCGATCCTCATTGTACAGGAGGATAGCCGTATGCAGTGGACGTGCGATCTTGATGGTAAAGGAGGATAGCCGTCTGCAGTGGACGTGCGATCCCCATTGTACAGGAGGATAGCCGTCTGCAGTGGACGTGCGATCCTCATTGTACAGGAGGATAGCCGTCTGCAGCGGACGTGCGATCTTGATGGTACAGGAGGATAGCCGTCTGCAGTGGACGTGCGATCCTCATTGTACAGGAGGATAGCCGTCTACAGTGGACGTGCGATATTGATGGTACAGGAGGATAGCCGTCTGCAGTGGACGTGCGATCTTGATGGTACAGGAGAATAGCCGTCTGCAATGGACGTGCGATCCTCATTGTACATGAGGATAGCCGTCTGCAGTGGACGTGCGATCTTGATTGTACAGGAGGATAGCCGTCTGCAGTGGACGTGCGATCTTGATGGTACAGGAGAATAACCGTCTGCAGTGACGTGCGATCCTTTTTGTACATGAGGATAGCCGTCTGCAGTGGACGTGCGATCCTCATTGTACGGGAGGATAGCCGTCTGCAGTGGACGAGCGATCTTAATGGTACAGGAGGATTGCCGTCTGCAGTGAACGTGCGATCCTCATTGTACAGGAGGATAGCCGTCTGCAGTGGACGTGCGATCCTCATTGTACAGGAAGATAGCCGTCTGCAGTGGACGTGTGATCTTGATGGTACAGGAGGATAGTTGTCTGCAGTGGACGTGCGATCCTCATTGTACAGGAGGATAGCCGTCTGCAGTGGACGTGCGATCTTGATGGTACAGGAGGATAGCTGTCTGCAGTGGACGTGCGATCCTCATTGTACAGGAGGATAGCCGTCTACAGTGGACGTGCGATCTTGATGGTGCAGGAGGATAGCCGTCTACACTGTCCGTACGATCTTGATGGTACAGGAGAATAGCCGTCTGCAGTGGACATGCAATCCTCATTGTACAGGAGGATAGCCGTCTGCAGTGGACGTGCGATCTTGATGGTACAGGAGGATAGCCGTCTGCAGTGGACGTGCGATATTGATGGTACAGGAGGATAGCCGTCTGCAGTGGACGTGCGATCCTCATTGTACATGAGGATAGCCGTCTGCAGTGGACGTGTGATCCTCATTGTACATGAGGATAGCCGTCTGCAGTGGACGTGCGATCCTCATTGTACATGAGGATAGCTGTCTGCAGTGGACGTACGATCCTCATTGTACAGGAGGATAGCCGTCTGCAGTGGACGTGCGATCCTCATTGTACAGGAGGATAGCCGTCTGCAGTGGACGTGCGATCCTCATTGTACAGGAGAATAGCCATCTGCAGTGGACGTGCGATATTGATGGTACAGGAGGATAGCCGTCTGCAGTGGACGTGCGATCCTCATTGTACAGGAGGATAGCCGTCTACACTGGCCGTACGATCTTGATGGTACAGGAGGATAGCCTTCTGCAGTGGACGTGCGATCCTCATTGTACAGGAGGATAGCCGTCTACAGTGGACGTGCGATCCTCATTGTACAGGAAGATAGCCGTCTGCAGTGGACGTGCAATCCTCATTATACAGGAGGATAGCCGTCTGCAGTGGACGTGCGATCCTCATTGTACAGGAGTATAGCCGTCTACAGTGGACGTGCGATCCTCATTGTACAGGAGGATAGCCGTCTGCAGTGGAAGTGCGATCCTCATTGTACAGGAGGATAGCCGTCTGCAGTGGACGTGCGATCCTCATTGTACAGGAGGATAGCCGTCTACAGTGGACGTGCGATCTTGATGGAACAGGAGGATAGCCGTCTGCAGTGGACGTGCGATCCTCATTGTACAGGAGGATAGCCGTATGCAGTGGACGTGCGATCTTGATGGTACAGGAGGATAACCGTCTGCAGTGGACGTGCGATCTTGATGGTACCGGAGGATAGCCGTCTGCAGTGGACGTGCGATCCTCATTGTACAGGGGGATAGCCGTATGCAGTGGACGTGCGATCTTGATGGTACAGGAGGATAGCCGTCTGCAGTGGACGTGCGATCCTCATTGTACAGGAGGATAGCCGTATGCAGTGGACGTGCGATCCTCATTGTACAGGAGGATAGCCGTATGCAGTGGACGTGCGATCTTGATGGTAAAGGAGGATAGCCGTCTGCAGTGGACGTGCGATCCCCATTGTACAGGAGGATAGCCGTCTGCAGTGGACGTGCGATCCTCATTGTACAGGAGGATAGCCGTCTGCAGCGGACGTGCGATCTTGATGGTACAGGAGGATAGCCGTCTGCAGTGGACGTGCGATCCTCATTGTACAGGAGGATAGCCGTCTACAGTGGACGTGCGATATTGATGGTACAGGAGGATAGCCGTCTGCAGTGGACGTGCGATCTTGATGGTACAGGAGAATAGCCGTCTGCAATGGACGTGCGATCCTCATTGTACATGAGGATAGCCGTCTGCAGTGGACGTGCGATCTTGATTGTACAGGAGGATAGCCGTCTGCAGTGGACGTGCGATCTTGATGGTACAGGAGAATAACCGTCTGCAGTGACGTGCGATCCTTTTTGTACATGAGGATAGCCGTCTGCAGTGGACGTGCGATCCTCATTGTACGGGAGGATAGCCGTCTGCAGTGGACGAGCGATCTTAATGGTACAGGAGGACTGCCGTCTGCAGTGAACGTGCGATCCTCATTGTACAGGAGGATAGCCGTCTGCAGTGGACGTGCGATCCTCATTGTACAGGAGGATAGCCGTCTGCAGTGGACGTGTGATCTTGATGGTACAGGAGGATAGTTGTCTGCAGTGGACGTGCGATCCTCATTGTACAGGAGGATAGCCGTCTGCAGTGGACGTGCGATCTTGATGGTACAGGAGGATAGCTGTCTGCAGTGGACGTGCGATCCTCATTGTACAGGAGGATAGCCGTCTACAGTGGACGTGCGATCTTGATGGTGCAGGAGGATAGCCGTCTACACTGTCCGTACGATCTTGATGGTACAGGAGAATAGCCGTCTGCAGTGGACATGCAATCCTCATTGTACAGGAGGATAGCCGTCTGCAGTGGACGTGCGATCTTGATGGTACAGGAGGATAGCCGTCTGCAGTGGACGTGCGATATTGATGGTACAGGAGGATAGACGTCTGCAGTGGACGTGCGATCCTCATTGTACATGAGGATAGCCGTCTGCAGTGGACGTGTGATCCTCATTGTACATGAGGATAGCCGTCTGCAGTGGACGTGCGATCCTCATTGTACATGAGGATAGCCGTCTGCAGTGGACGTACGATCCTCATTGTACAGGAGGATAGCCGTCTGCAGTGGACGTGCGATCCTCATTGTACAGGAGGATAGCCGTCTGCAGTGGACGTGCGATCCTCATTGTACAGGAGAATAGCCATCTGCAGTGGACGTGCGATCTTGATGATACAGGAGGATAGCCGTCTGCAGTCGACGTGCGATCCTCATTGTACAGGATGATGGTCGTCTGCAGTGGACGTGCGATCCTCATTGTACAGGAGGATAGCCGTCTGAAGTGGACGTGCGATCCTCATTGTACAGGAGGATAGCCGTCTGCAGTGGACGTGCGATCCTCATTGTACAGGAGGATAGCCGTCTGCAGTGGACGTGCGATCCTCATTGTACAGGAGGATAGCCGTCTGAAGTGGACGTGCGATCCTCATTGTACAGGAGGATAGCCGTCTGCAGTGGACGTGCGATCCTCATTGTACAGGAGGATAGCCTCTGCAGTGGACGTGCGATCCTCATTGTACAGGAGGATAGCCGTCTGAAGTGGACGTGCGATCCTCATTGTACAGGAGGATAGCCGTCTGAAGTGGACGTGCGATCCTCATTATACAGGAGGATAGCCATCTGCAGTGGACGTGCGATCCTCATTGTACAGGAGGATAGCCGTCTGCAGTGGACGTGCGATCCTCATTGTACAGGAGGATAGCCGTCTGCAGTGGACGTGCGATCCTCATGGTACAGGATGATAGCCGTCTGCAGTGGACGTGCGATCTTGATGGTACAGGAGGATAGCCGTCTGCAATGGACGTGCGATCTTGATGGTACAGGAGGATAGCCGTCTGCAGTGGACGTGCGATCCTCATTGTACAGGAGGATAGCCGTATGCAGTGGACGTGCGATCTTCATTGTACAGGAAGATAGCCGTCTGCAGTGGACGTGCGATCCTCATTGTACAGGAGGATAGCCGTCTGCAGTGGACGTGTTATCCTCATTGTACAGGAGGATAGCCGTATGCTGTGGACGTGCGATCTTGATGGTACAGGAGGATAGCCGTCTACAATGGCCGTACGACCTCGTTGTACAGGAGGATAGCCGTCTGCAGTGGACGTGCGATCCTCATTGTACAGGAGGATAGCCGTATGCAGTGGACGTGCGATCTTGATGGTACAGGAGGATAGCCGTCTACAATGGCCGTACGATCTTGATGGTACAGGAGGATAGCCGTCTACAATGGCCGTACGATCTTGATGGTACAGGAGGATAGCCGTCTACAATGGCCGTACGACCTCATTGTACAGGAGGATAGCCGTCTGCAGTGGACGTGCGATCCTCATTGTACAGGAGGATAGCCGTATGCAGTGGACGTGCGATCTTGATGATACAGGAGGATAGCCGTCTGCAGTCGACGTGCGATCCTCATTGTACAGGATGATGGTCGTCTGCAGTGGACGTGCTATCCTCATTGTACAGGAGGATAGCCGTCTGAAGTGGACGTGCGATCCTCATTGTACAGGAGGATAGCCGTCTGCAGTGGACGTGCGATCCTCATTGTACAGGAGGATAGCCGTCTGCAGTGGACGTGCGATCCTCATTGTACAGGAGGATAGCCGTCTGAAGTGGACGTGCGATCCTCATTGTACAGGAGGATAGCCGTCTGCAGTGGACGTGCGATCCTCATTGTACAGGAGGATAGCCTCTGCAGTGGACGTGCGATCCTCATTTTACAGGAGGATAGCCGTCTGAAGTGGACGTGCGATCCTCATTGTACAGGAGGATAGCCGTCTGAAGTGGACGTGCGATCCTCATTATACAGGAGGATAGCCATCTGCAGTGGACGTGCGATCCTCATTGTACAGGAGGATAGCCGTCTGCAGTGGACGTGCGATCCTCATTGTACAGGAGGATAGCCGTCTGCAGTGGACGTGCGATCCTCATGGTACAGGATGATAGCCGTCTGCAGTGGACGTGCGATCTTGATGGTACAGGAGGATAGCCGTCTGCAATGGACGTGCGATCTTGATGGTACAGGAGGATAGCCGTCTGCAGTGGACGTGCGATCCTCATTGTACAGGAGGATAGCCGTATGCAGTGGACGTGCGATCTTTATTGTACAGGAAGATAGCCGTCTGCAGTGGACGTGCGATCCTCATTGTACAGGAGGATAGCCGTCTGCAGTGGACGTGTGATCCTCATTGTACAGGAGGATAGCCGTATGCTGTGGACGTGCGGTCTTGATGGTACAGGAGGATAGCCGTCTACAATGGCCGTACGACCTCATTGTACAGGAGGATAGCCGTCTGCAGTGGACGTGCGATCCTCATTGTACAGGAGGATAGCCGTATGCAGTGGACGTGCGATTTTGATGGTACAGGAGGATAGCCGTCTACAATGGCCGTACGATCTTGATGGTACAGGAGGATAGCCGTCTACAATGGCCGTACGATCTTGATGGTACAGGAGGATAGCCGTCTACAATGACCGTACGACCTCATTGTACAGGAGGATAGCCGTCTGCAGTGGACGTGCGATCCTCATTGTACAGGAGGATAGCCGTATGCAGTGGACGTGCGATCTTGATGGTACAGGAGGAAAGCCGTCTACAATGACCGTACGATCTTGATGGTACAGGAGGATAACCGTCTACAATGGCCGTACGATCTTGATGGTACAGGAGGATAGCCGTCTACACTGGCCGCATGATCCTCATGACGTAGACGAGAGTACGTAAGAGAGAGTATGGTGAAACGTATGTGTGAGAACATGGTGGGATGTAGGATCCTGAATGGGTCGAGTCGACAGAATCATTTTTGGTTTTAATTGGTGCACTCTCCTTATGTGCTTGTAACATTTTAGTTTAAACTTCAATATGACAGGTTGCTTATCATGAATTTGGGCCATTTCACATGAACATGCTTCTAAAAATCTTAACATTCTTTGATACATTTTAAATATCTGAAAAATAAAATAGGACACATTATTTTGCATGGTTTTGCATGAAACCACCGTATCATTTTTGTTTTGCCTTATCGCTCTAACTTTGTGTGTAAATCATACGTAGAAGACATGAAACCATGACAAGCATAAAGTATGATGTGTTGAATTTTTGATAAGGGTATTCTCAGGCAATCATCCAGTGTTCCAAAGTTTCATTATGATCCAACTTCAATGAACAAAACCAGCAGAGTGATACCTTATTTTGACGATACCATTAAAGGAACCAGTTCACCTTTAACATGGGGTTTTGAGTTGAGATAGCTAAATCCATGCTCGAAAATGGACTTGAGAAGCTTCATAGAAACCCCTTACATCTTCATAGAAACCCCTTAATTAATTCAAATTGACTTACCGGAGTCCTAGAAGTCTGAACGAGTATCATTTTGTGACGCCTAGCGCTGATTGGCTGGTTTGACGTATGATTATGACGTATGGCTTGGGAAATAAGTATTATATACATTTAAATATATAGCGCTGGACAGGAACATGCTGTATCAGTGGCTTATTCCCTTCATTGCACGAATGAACTTTGAGAGATATATCGCTAAAATCGTCTATAAACGCTTTTCTCAGCAATATGCTTAGTGAAATTATACGTCACGCGCGTGATTTCGCATTAATTCATTCCATTCAGAGGAAAACATCTGAATTGGAACCAAATAACTGGCATTATAATTTGCTTTTCCGCGTTCATATACATTTTTAAGGCTTACTAGTAGCATGATAATTCATTTCTAGCTTCTCTCAATCATTTCTGAGATTTTGTCTTCCAGTGGGACTGTTTCCTTTAACCCTATTTGTAACAGGCTCCTGGCTACCCCTATTTGTAACAGGGGGGGGGGGGCGGATTCCGCCCCCCCGGAGATCTCGAGATCTACCCGTCAGATTTTCAAAAATGAAACGGTGTTTGGTTCCCCTCAACACGATCTACATTTATAAATAATAATAAAAATATAAATTTGGGATAGGGGGGGCAACAGGGGGGGGGGCAAAAATGACAAATTTTAGTGGTATTTTTGATCCAACATAGCTTTCATGTTTATCGACCGATTTTAACACAACTAATAGGAATCGATAGAGATTGAATCGGAAATTGATATATGATGGTGACGTTTGCAAATTCAAAAATCATAGGCGTGTGCAGGTCACTCAATATGGGGGTGAAGTAAATGCGTAATAAAACCATTTTTTTATGTTTGTTTTTTGATAAATGAAATGGTATGTGATTGAGACATTATAAAAACAGTTATAAATCATATTTTTTGCCATAGGCGGTACCAGGTTAGTGAAAAAGGGGGGGGTAAAATTGGGAAAAATATTAACCGCAGACAAGTTGCTACCCAGCACTATAAATATGTTACTGATCATAGATAGTTCCTTTTTTCATGTTGTACTTCATCATAGGCGTATCCAGGATCCAAACTAGGGCGGCGCAAGACCTTTTGATAAGTATATTATCCGCTATTATGATACTAACTAGTCAACAGTGACTATTTCACTTACAACTTCAATTAACATTGCTTACCCCCCTTTTTACCCTACCTGGACTCGCCTATTATCTTATAATCGTTCGTAGAGTAGCCTGTGGTGCGTGTTTCATCCGAAAACTGCAGTATGTTATGTCATTGTACGCCCATGCCTCTTAGTTTCCTTGCAATAATATGACCCCCTTTCTTCCATTCCTGAGCGCGCCTCTGCAAAAAATGACTTTATTCCCTTTTCTGGTCTCATATGTGCATATATTATTATAAGCTAAACGTATATTGCGCCGTTATCGCTGGCATATCGTCATCACCATGCCAGTCACCCCCCTTTTCATGTTCCTGAACACGCCCCTGAAACTCTATATGTAATAAATTATGCAAATAATGGAAGCAGAAGCTATCTTTTACATCTTGATAGCTATAAATGCCTCTTACATTGTTCTATTGGCTTCCCGCCAAGCATTGAATACTTCCTGGAAACCCCCCCCCCCTTTTCAAGCCCCTGAAACCGCCTCTGCCATGCAATTTTGTATGATATTTCATTAACATCATCTAATTTTCACTTGTTGCAATCACGGTAAGATGATGTAACTCCTTCATACTTGATGCAGTTAGGAAGAAGCCGTGAAGATCGCATTTCCGTATTTTCGCCAAATGTCGCCTCCGAACCCACCCAAAACTGTGCCCTGGAACCGCCTCTGTTCAAGTTAAGAACTCAAAATTTTGACTCCAAATGCGGAGTTCAATTCTATGAAAAGTACCAAAATTTCATGGGCCTGCTTCCAGCCGTTCTGGAGATATCTGCGAAAAACATAAGGGGGGGGGGGGGGGGGGTGGGGCGGAATCCGCCCCCCTGTTACAAATAGGGTTAACCCTCGCCAGTGCAGGGGGGTTGGATGCCACCTCCCCCTCGGTTTTCCAGGAATAACTCGCGTAAATATCAACCGATTGCGATCATACTTTCAGTATCCTACTTGTGAACAATTTGACACATATGTTGACATTTTTTAAGCTCTAGTTCACATGACCCGTGACCTTTGACCTGTTTCTCGAGGTCATGTCAGGCGCAACTGGCGTCCGTAGTATTGATCTTTGTAACTTGTGCAGTTTCATAGTGTTTGTTGTTCAGGAGCATATGCACGGGTGTTTCTAGGTGACAGTTGTGGTTTCCCTTGATATTGTAACCTCGATTGACCTTTTCAGAGGTCAACCGAGGTCACTGACCTCCGATGACCTGATATTACTTTTTTGGCTTCTGGCAGTTTCTAGGACATTTTGTGACGCTGATTTCAAATATGGGATCCATTTTACATAAGTATATGTTCCACTTGGGTCATGCGCCTCCACAGGTCAACCGAGGTCACTGACCTCAAATGACCTGACATGACCTGACATGACCTTTTTATAATTTGGCAGTTTCTAGGACATTTTATGACGCTGATTTCAAATTTGGCACCCATTTAGCATACTTATATGCTCATTCGCGATTCTAGCTCGATTAAATTCAATTTATACGCATTTACAATTTGGTTGAATGTTGGTTCATTGACATAACCTCAGAGGTCACTGAATAACCTAGGACCTTAAAATCGGGAAGCAATGGTGTCCTCTCGTGACAAGCAACACGCTCGTTTTTTAATCGAAGCTCTAGCCCAATTAGGGGCGAAACGCTAGGGGGAGGGGGGGGGGGGGTCGTACCCCCCTCCCCCTTGCACGGTCACGCACTGATCGGACGCTGCACGGGCGAGGGTTAACCCTATTCCCTGCGGGCGGCCATAATTACGTTAACCTGCGGGGAGGGGGGGGGGGGCAGATTCTGCCCCCCCAGGAACCGCTCGGTCGATTTCGATGGGGAAAACGCCATTCGATGCGTCATGACAAGATCTCTCTTTTTGGGCCCGGAATTTTTTGTTTTGTTCAAAAATAGGGGGCCAGGGGGTAAAAAATCCGAACATTTTGGGTGTTTTTTTGAAAGGTCATTGCAACCATGTGGCTCAACTGATTGTCATGCCCCAAACGTTTTTGAGCTTCAAATGTACTGGTCTTTAATATATCAAAAGACAAAAAAAAAAAATCATAGGCGTATTCAGGGAATGTAAAATGGGGGATTTTCTGGAAAAAACATGTGCTGTTCGTGATTGTTTGGGACGTCATCAACGTCACATGTGGGTATTATATGCTGTAATTTCTTAAATTTGATATATTTCGCATAGGCGGATCCTGGAAAAAACATGGGGGTACCATGCGCGTAACGTTTTTATCCTCTTACTAATTTGAAGTTGGACCTAATTTGAGGGTGGGTATCGCCTCCCATTTGTTTATCCTGAGTGCGCCTCTGCCCCAAAAATATGTACAATCCCAGTATCTATGATGCATATTGCATTGGAATTGTTTCTGACGCATTTATTGCACTGCGAACCACGAAGGAAGTATGCGCCGCAAAACCGCATTCGTATCACCCTCCCCAAAACAGGAGCCTGGAACCGCCTTTGCTGGACTGATTTTTGATTTTTTTGACACAACATGCGCCATTCAATTTTGGGAAAAGTCTCAAAGTTTCAGGACGCTAGATCTAACGGTTTAGAAGCGGCAAGTGAAAAACTACCGGTGGGGCAGAATCTCCCCGCAGGGAATAGGGTTAAACTCCCCGCTGGACTACTTCCAGGCTAACCGACGATTCAAAACAGTCTATCCCCGGCCTGCTCTTAGAAAGACGGTACTGGATGAAGCCCATTAACTTTGTTTTCACAAAACTACTTAGCCGTTTCTCTGAACTCAGTCAGACAGACGCGGCTTTACGCTATTATGATGATTCCCGAACTGACTGCCTGTAGCGCTGTCAGGTCAGTCAGCAGGTCATAGCCGCATTCATTGCTTATGGCGATAACAAACATCATAGCCAGCACTGGAAGTAATGCGCTTATGCCTTATGGGAAAACGCCATCAATTCAATAGTGTATTCATTTCCCACGTGACTATCCACCAGATGCTTTGCAGTTGTTTTATTTCATAACCAGACGTATGCTCACTTATATTGAATACTGAATAGGATGTGTAGTTATAGGAAACTAAGGGGGGCAATGTATATACCAGTTCAATTACTTCATTCATGGTTCCCGGCAGTTTGCGTCCTCTGAGTACACTACCAGCCGGGCACCAGCGTCCTCTGTCGACACCAGCGTCCCATCCGCAGGCCAGTCACGTGCGTTGAACAAATACTCTGCCTCCCAATGAAGAGCACCCGAGTGAGATCTGGGTGTGTGTGGGAGGGGTAGGGTGGGACTATTACCACTGGAGAGCACGCGCCATATCGGCCAGTGAGCATCGGACGGAGCGCTTATGTGGCCATTTGCCAGCAATCTCGACCAGGCCTGCGGCCATGAGCGTGGCCCGCCCCGCCGCAGTCCGATCTGAGCCGGGGCGCCACACCCTCCGGCCGCAGTCCGAGCTGAGCCGGGGCGCCACACCCTCCGGCCGCAGTCCGATCTGAGTCGGGGCGCCACACCCTCCGGCCGCAGTCCGATCTGAGTCGGGGCGCCACACCCTCCGGCCGCAGTCCGAGCTGAGCCGGGGCACCACACCCTCCGGCCGCAGTCCGAGCTGATCCGGGGCGCCACACCCTCCGGCCGCAGTCCGATCTGAGTCGGGGCGCCACACCTTCCGGCCGCAGTCCGAGCTGAGCCGGGGCACCACACCCTCCGGCCGCAGTCCGAGCTGAGCCGGGGCACCACACCCTCCGGCCGCAGTCCGAGCTGAGCCGGGGCGCCACACCCTCCGGCCGCAGTCCGAGCTGAGCCGGGGCGCCACACCCTCCGGCCGCAGTCCGATCTGAGTCGGGGCGCCACACCCTCCGGCCGCAGTCCGATCTGAGTCGGGGCGCCACACCCTCCGGCCGCAGTCCGATCTGAGTCGGGGCGCCACACCCTCCGGCCGCAGTCCGAGCTGAGCCGGGGCGCCACACCCTCCGGCCGCAGTCCGATCTGAGTCGGGGCGCCACACCCTCCGGCCGCAGTCCGATCTGAGTCGGGGCGCCACACCCTCCGGCCGCAGTCCGATCTGAGTCGGGGCGCCACACCCTCCGGCCGCAATCCGATCTGAGTCGGGGCGCCACACCCTCCGGCCGCAGTCCGATCTGAGTCGGGGCGCCACACCCTCCGGCCGCAGTCCGATCTGAGTCGGGGCGCCACACCCTCCGGCCGCAGTCCGAGCTGAGCCGGGGCGCCACACCCTCCGGCCGCAGTCCGATCTGAGTCGGGGCGCCACACCTTCCGGCCGCAGTCCGATCTGAGTCGGGGCGCCACACCCTGCGACCGCAGTCCGATCTGAGCCGTGGCGCCACACCCTCCGGCGGGCCCCCGCCGGATCTCCTGGGGGTGCGCACTGCGCAGCGGTCGTCCGGGATCATCCCTCTGGCCGGAACTAAACCGGCAAGGTCGTGACAGATGCGATCGTTTGTATTCAAATGAAGGCCGGATGACTAGGTGGCTGCAGGAGCGGTCACGTAGGACTGGGAGCGGCGGGTCTGCTGAGATGAGAGCGGTGTGGAGTTCGGTCGGCGGGGAGGGAGGTCACAGGGAAGATACTGCAGTGGTTGGGAGACCAGGGGTGAGGGTGCGGTCCCGGGCATAGGGAGGCACCAGTTGGACTGTGATGCAGTGGCTGAGAGACTCAATAGTATAAGCACCAATAGCTATAGTTCTGCAGCACGCGATTGGTCTCATGTTGACAACACACTTACATTATGTTTGTTTCTCTCATCTCCTTGCAACAGCACTCGGCCTGGAGTTTTATACACACTAATGGTGTCATTCGTCTTCCGAACTGCGTGACTTAACGAAGCAAAATATCGGTAGGCCGAGAAAATGGCTGTAATTCTAGACTAGAGACGCGTACTGATACAGATACAGATATGTATTTCGGAACCTCCATAATATGGCTTTTGTGGAATCCACGTCATTACATTAATAATACACAATAGGATAAAAACAGTAAAACATACAGTGATGAAAAATACACACGGTAAAACAGAACACGCGGCAAAAAGAGTGGCAGGTGGCAACATAGGCCGCTCCCAGCCACAGACACCGATCGCAATCTACGGTAAAATTCACGATTGACTATCGCCTAGCCTCCAGCGTAAGGTCGTTCCAGGCGCTCGTGGCTCGGTACACAAAGCTGCGCCGGGCGAATTCTGTCCGCACGCGGGGCAGCTCGAAGTGGCCGGCTTCAGTGCCGCGCGTGCGGCGAGCGGATACATCGGCGCGCCGCAACAATCGCTGTCGCAATAGTTCGGAGGCACTGGTGGATGTTGTGAGGTGGCGCATTGTGGCAATATCGCGTTCGGCCCTCGGACCAGCGGTACTGCCGATGCCAACTGAAATGTGTATGAAGACGCAGTCTTCATACACAAAATAATGACGCAGTCGGAAACATAAACATCTTTCGGGACATTGAATAACGCAGTGGGGCGATATTTGGGTGTACAAATTAGCAGCTGCACTTGTAGTGCGGGTAGTTTATCAGGGGCTGATCCAGGAGGGTGGGGCAGGCTTCAGCCCCCCCCCCACTTTGACGAAGGAGTGGGTCAAATCCGAGGCGATATCTGCATTTTGTGGATTTTGATGGTACTTTAAGGATTTTTTTTTCCAGCTCAGCCCCCCCTCCCTTTAATTTACACATTGGCGCTCCTCTGGACCATGTCGCTCCTGTCACCGAGGAAATATGCCGCCCTCGGACCAGCGGTCCCTAACCTAAGAAAATCCCGGATCCGCCCCTATAGTTTATGTCCCTGTCCCCAAAAGAACAAACAATTAACAATTTTGAAATCAAAGCAGTCACAATAACTTTAACTAAAACTATGATGAATTATACCTACACCTACATTCAAGCTGTTATCGGGCAGAAACATCGTAGGCCCATGACATGTAACTTTATCATTGAAACGATCCTATGACCCTGCACCGGTTGTGACCGTGTGACCGGATGCGGCCTTGTGACCGTGTGACCAGATGTGGCCTTGTGACCTTGTACCGGATGTGGTGGACTTGTGACCTTGCACCGGATGTGACATGTGACCTTGTACACCGGATGTGACATGTGACCTTGTACACCGGATGTGACATGTGACCTTGTACTGGATGTGACATGTGACCTTGTACACCGGATGTGATATGTGACCTTGTACCGCATGTGGCCTTGTGACCTTGCACCGGATGTGACATGTGACCTTGTACCGGATGTGACATGTGACCTTGCACCGGATGTGACATGTGACCTTGTACTGGATGTGGCCTTGTGACCTTGTACTGGATGTGATATGTGACTTTGTACCGGATGTGACATGTGACCTTGTACTGGATGTGGCCTTGTGACCTTGTACCGGATGTGACATGTGACCTTGCACCGGATGTGACATGTGACCTTGTACACCGGATGTGACATGTGACCTTGTACCGGATGTGGCCTTGTGACCTTGCACCGGATGTGACATGTGACCTTGTACTGGATGTGGCCTTGTGACCTTGTACTGGATGTGATATGTGACTTTGTACCGGATGTGACATGTGACCTTGCACCGGATGTGACATGTGCCTTGTACCGGATGTCATCATCATCATCATCATCATAGTTTATTCAAATCTATCCATGCGGGAGGCAGGTTCTTCAAGATTTTCGTCATACAGGCCGGCATTTACCTACAGTACATACAATCAGTCGATCCCACAGTTAAAAACATTGCAAAACATACAGATCAAATGGTAAAAACTGAAGAAAAAAATAAAGACTGATAAAAATAGACGTTAAAAAGACTATGGCGACACAACAAGATTACAATGATCGATACATATTGCGGGACTGTTCACGCGGTATCGCCTATCTTCCTGGCGAGTACGTTTTCTCAAGTACGTTTTGAATGCACCGTACGTCTGACACTCAAATGCTGACGGTGGCAGCGCGTTCCACCCAGCGACAGCTCTGTGCAGCAATGAACGCTCAGTTGCCTCCAGCCTACAGCGAGGCAGCTGCAGCTGGCGTTCAGAAACCCTCGTTGTCCTAATTGATATCTGCTTCCGAGGCACAAAGAGAGAAAGCAGCGCAGCCGGTGTTCGCACGTCATGGAGATCCCTGTGTCCTTTTAGGCAATCGCGTTCGGAGACCATCTCCAGGAACGTCCGCCACCCGAGAGATTCAGGGCTGGAGTGATGTGGTCTCGTTTGCGTTTGCCTGTGATTAACCTATCCGCGAAGTTCCAGGCCTTCTGTAGGCGCGCTTGCAGCGTCTTGGGTGCACCTCCCCATACAGGTAAGCAGTAGGTTACATGTGACAGTACATGGGCCTGAATAATGAGCTGGAGCGCAGCAGGGGTAAAGTGATGACAGAACCGGTTCAGTGAAATGAGCGAGCCAAAACACTTGCCGATTACAGGCGAAATATGACTCAATGTCTGATCCCAGCTCAATGTCTGATCGAGCGTGACACCGATCAATTGGATTGTTTTGACGGACGAATTTCCGAACCCGGAGGGATTCATGCAGAGTGAGACCAGCCGCATGATTCTGTATCGAATGTTTGGTTCCAATAATTATGAAGTCCGTTTTTGCCCCGTTCACTTCCAAGAGCTCCGTGAAAAAAAAACACATTTTTCTGGTTCAAAACGTAAGTCCTGCACTCGATATGTGAGGTCAGAAAGGCAGGTTTCATTCGGATATGCCATATCCAGAATGTTTGTATCGTCTGCATAATAAATTATTTTCCCATGGGGAGGAAGTTAGCCAAGTTATTGGTAAACAAGTTGGTAAACACATATGGTTATGCCTCTTCCTGTGTGTGACGGTCTATTTCGAGCATTCTCGCAATGCTGGTGTGCGGTAGGAGTGATGAGCTTGTATGCTCGGACCTGTTGTGAGATGGTACATGAGGGAGAGACCAGAGGAGAGTATGTGACGGGATACTAAATGTGTTGATGCTAGTCGTTGGATGGTGATTGTAGGTGTGTGTATGTCTGTGTGCTGCAGGTGATACACAAGTCATTGGTAAAGATACTGAACAAGACCAGCCCCACAATTGATTTGGTCTTGTGGGGGTGGGAGGGGGGGGATGCGCCTCGAAAGGGTCCCCTTCCCGAGCGTTGAAAGGGCCCCCTTCCCAGGCGTTGAAAGGGCTAAACAACACGGATGAAAAGGCACGTTACAAGGATGGAAAATGCAGTGCCAGGTATAGCATGGGCCATACCAACTTCTAGGAGCTGGAGTTAGCAAACTGCCATATTAACTTTGGCACCAGCGACACCAATTTGGAATCAGCTATATTAACTTCGAATATTTTTAGACTCAAGACCCGGAACTCTTAAATAAATTGCGCCACGGAGCGGTGCGAAAATTTTGAGTCTTATACCCTGGATATGCTTTCTCATCAATGCGTCACATTGCGTATGGTGCGGACCTCTAAAAATGTTATTGTGCGTTTAAAAATGCGGTAAAAATGCTAGAGGTAAAAATGCTATTTTGCCCAATTATATAAGAAAGTAGCAACATAACACATACATATTAAATCATCTTAATCTTAAGACCATCTTAATGTGGCCATTATTAAACCGATTTACAAGACAGGAGATATAAATGCTTTTAATAATTACAGACCAATTTCCTTGCTACCGATCTTTTCGAAAATTTTGGAAAAATATTGCATTCTTTCATTTTAACTTATGTTCATGAGCACAATTTATTAAATCCCCTTCAATTTGGCTTTAGAAAGAAACATAGCACATACATGCACATTGCACATTTGACAGATAAGCTAACTAGCTCACTTCAAGCAGAAAATTGTCACTTGTGTGCTGTATCTCTATCTCAAAAAGGCATTTGATACCGTTTGCTTGGATATTTTACTTAACAAACTTCATTGTATTGGGATAAGAGGAAAACTTCACCAAATTTTAAAATCATACCTTACTAATAGAAAGCAAAGAACTCTAATTAATTCTTATTTATCTGAGGAGGCAAAGGTTGAAATGGGTGTCCCACAGGGTTAAATTTTAGGTCCCTTGCTTTTTATTATTTATATTAATGATATTTCAAACATTTCTAATCAAGCTCACTTTTACTGTGGGTAATCACATATATTCATCATGTTACATATACATATACATTGGTACATATACATCAGAGCCAGACACGCCACTAGCTACACTCGAACATCATTGGCCGAGTAGAAGAGGATGTAGCCGGCCGAGCTCTGCACGGCGCTGCTGTTTAGCGAGTACACCTCTTGGTCGTCGAACTTGTGCCAGCGCCCCGAGTTGACGCCGCTACAGAAGGTAGTGTAATGGCCGCTCTCTGTCGAGCCGAAGTGGTTCACCACGCCGTACAGGTGGTACTTGTGGCAGTAATGCGCCTCCTTGCTGATGACGTAAGGTGACATGTCGAGGTTTTCCAGCGGGAATTGCACGTTAGACTGGTTTTTCCTCCAGAGGCCATCACTGTAAAACCTCTGAATGTGGATGATGAGCACTGGTGGCAGGTGCCAGATGTCCAGCCGCTTGGTGGCCTCCGTGCTGCTCTTGCACTTTGGACACGTCCAGCCGCTGATGGTGTCTCCGGCCAGGTACAGCTCGATGCACTCCTGCAGCGAACAGCAGCTCAACCTAGCAGGCATAGGCACCGAGAGGTGTGCAAACGTCTCGAACTTGGTCGAATGGTTGCCACAGTGCGAGCATCGCAACGTCGACTTGTACTGGTCCCAGAAAAGGTTCAGGATGAACGAGCGGTTGCTACCCTTGAAGTCTTCCCATGCGACTTTGGCAGAGCGCGCGTCCTGCACACCGTCGTTCTCCTTGAGCTCCTTGAGCGGCTGTTTGCAGTGCGCCTCATTCAAGTCCTCGTGCAGGGAAGCCAGCAGGAACATGAGGAACTCATGGGCATCCTGCTGTGTCGAGCCGCAGAAGCGCGCGTGGTGTCTGCCCATCACGTCCTTTAGGTCGTGCAGTGCCACTGACTTGTTTTGGCCACTCCAGAGGACTTTGCTAGCCATGGCCATCTCTTGCGCCACCATACCGCGCGAGGGCTCGCTATCGTAGTTGATGAAATCCTGGTACCTGTCGTTGGTAAATAAATCATTTAGACCGGGTGTATGGTTGATGCACTGGACCACGGCGTTCATGTAGCAGGTGTTGCCCAGGTTCTTTAGACCGGTCAGCACCGGTGCTGGGGTTGGTGGCTTGTCGCTGCTCCGAGACTTCCACGTTCCCTTTGAGCCACAACCGGCATCTGGCTGTACCTTTTTAGCTTTGGGCGAATCAGCGGGGTTGTCCAGGAGAATCGAAGCAGCGTTGCCCCTCACCACCGCGATAGAGAATCGCTGTAAAAGCCACTCCAGCTCTCGGGGATCACCGCTTACTGCCGACATTCGGGCGCCCAGTTCTCGTATGAAAGATCTGGTGGTAGGACCGCATGCGCCACCCGTTTCAAAGGCGATTGGCTCGAACCTGAAACGCTGAGCGATCTGAGCATACTTTCGACGCTTCTCGTTCTCTGCTTTCTTGGCTGCCGCTCCAGCTTTCAGCATAGCGTCCCCGAGTCTGGTGTCTGCGAAGGTGTTCACACAGGTCGCATCCCACACTAGGCAGCGGCCATGCGAGAATGGATAGAACGTCATACCGTCTGGCCGCTTTCCATCGCCTCGGTCGACACCGTACGGCTCAAGCTGAGCTGGTACCCCTGTGGAGAGTAGAGCACGTCTCACTATGTCGTTAAGTGCTGTGTGGCGTGGCAATCTTCCAGCACTAAAGTGACAAGTGAGGGCGTGGTGTCCCTTGACGTCTGCGGGGGAGCCGCACCTGCAGGTGTGGACGCCGAGGGCAACAGCGATTCTGACGGTTTCATTGTCCAGATGGGTGCCCAGACATGCAGACGGGAGAGCCCTGAGCCAGGCCCCGCTCTCAGGCGTGGCGGCACCGAGGATACGAGCGCGGTCAAACTGATTCGCTTTGAGGAGGAGGCAGTCCCTCTGATGCTCGGCGATGGGAGAGTCCCACGATTTCTGTCGTCCGCGTGCGCCGTCTTGAGGAGCTGCCATGTCCCCGGCTTTCTCGTACCACTCATTTTCTACCCGCTTTCGTTCGTCAGCAACTCTGTTCACAAAGTTTGCTGGCAGGATGATGTGCAGCAGTTGTTGGCAGCTGTGGAGCGATGCGAGGAAGCTCGGGAGTGCGACTTCCTCCGCTCTCCTCAGCCCGAGCCCCCCGAGCCCGGTAGGTAAGACGGCCTGCTCCCAGTTTGCCTCGCTGAATCGAA
>JAXIVJ010010540.1:0-2500 GCA_036785665.1 Chirona hameri | reverse complement strand
TGTTCAGGGGCCCTTCTTATCCATCCGGGGGCCCTTTCGGTCTGGTAAGGGATCCCTCTGACCTGCAAAGGGACCCTTTGAACTTCCCAGGGGCCCTCTGGTCTGTCCAGGGGGCCCCTGAACAGACCAGAGGGCCCCTGGCAAGTTCAAAGGGCCGCTGTGTAGGGCCCCTGTACAGAGCCCATGTGCTGAGCCGGCTCATTGGCCCTTACGACCTAGCAAGGGACTGCGCTGGCTGCTTTGTCGCCCTGTCGACATGCTCAGGTGCCTCTCGACCTGCCCAGGACCCCTCTGTGATGGCTAGGGGCCCATTCGAAGTGTTCAGGGGCCCTCTGGCCCACTCAGGGCCCTTTCGTTCTGGTCAGGTGCACCTCTGACATGTACAGGGCTCTTTTTAACGTCCAAGGGGCCCTCTGGGTTTTAAGAGCCGTCTCTTAAAACCCAGAGGGCCCCTTGGACGTTAAAAAGAGCCCTGTACATGTCAGAGGTGCACCTGACCAGAACGAAAGGGCCCTGAGTGGGCCAGAGGGCCCCTGAACACTTCGAATGGGCCCCTAGCCATCACAGAGGGGTCCTGGGCAGGTCGAGAGGCACCTGAGCATGTCGACAGGGCGACAAAGCAGCCAGCGCAGTCCCTTGCTAGGTCGTAAGGGCCAATGAGCCGGCTCAGCACATGGGCTCTGTACAGGGGCCCTACACAGCGGCCCTTTGAACTTGCCAGGGGCCCTCTGGTCTGTTCAGGGGCCCCCTGGACAGACCTGGTAAGTGGTGTCCCTAAAGAGTCTCTGAAGTGCTCTAAACTCTCTAAAGACAACGCTTCGCATGGTCTTCCGAGTCTTAAAGAGCCCATGTACCGCGCTTCGCGGCGCGCTGCGCGCTCCGAAAAGATTCCCCCCCTGGGCTCCAGGGGAGGGGGTGGGGCCACCCCGTCGCCCCCTCCCTGGGCTACGTGCCTGCCTGTACCGGATGTGACATGTAACCCTGTATCGGATGTGACGTGTGACAGGATGTGACGTGTGGCCGGATGTGACGTGTGATCGGATGTGACGTGTGACCGGATGTGCCGTGTGACCGGATGTGATAGTGTGACCGGATGTGATCGTGTGACCGGATGTGACGTGTGACCGGATGTGATCGTGTGACCGGATATGACTGTGTGACTGGATGTGACCGTGTGACCGGATGTGACGTGTGACCGGATGTGATCGTGTGACCGGATGTGATCGTGTGACCGGATGTGATCGTGTGACCTGATGTGATCGTGTGACTGGATGTGACCGTGTGACCGGATGTGACGTGTGACCGGATGTGATCGTGTGACCGGATGTGATCGTGTGACCGGATGTGATCGTGTGACCTGATGTGATCGTGTGACCGGTTGTGATCGTGTGACCGGATGTGATCGTGTGACCGGATATGACTGTGTGACTAGATGTGACCGTGTGACCGGATGTGACGTGTGACCGGATGTGATCGTGTGCCCGGATATGATCGTGTGACCGGATGTGATCATGTGACAGGATGTGACGTGTGACCGGATGTGACGGGTGACCGGATGTGACGGGTGACCGGATATGACGTGTGACCGGATGTGATTATGTGACTGGATACGACGTGTGACCGGATGTGATCGTGTGACTGGATGTGATCGTGTGACCGGATGTGACGTGTGACCGGATGTGACGTGTGACCGGATGTGACGTGTGCCCGGATGTGACGTGTGACCGGATGTGATTGTGTGACCGGATATGACTGTGTGACCGGATGTGATCGTGTGACTGGATGTGATCGTGTGACCGGATGTGACGTGTGACCGGATGTGACGTGTGACCGGATGTGATTGTGTGACCGGATGTGATCGTGTGCCCGGATGTGACGTGTGACCGGATGTGATTGTGTGACCGGATATGATTGTGTGACCGGATGTGATCGTGTGACCGGATGTGACTGTGTGACTGGATGTGACCGTGTGACTGGATGTGACCGTGTGACTGGATGTGACCGTGTGACCGGGTCTCGGAGCGTCGTTTGGTCGCTTGATGTCGCCCTGGGGCACATAAACTGCCTCTCTCCTGGCCGACTCCGATCCATATGAGCGGCAATTACCCCGGCCATCTTCCCGGGAAGGGAGGGGAGGGGCCGGGAGGGGTGGGGCCGGTAATGTAGCCGTCCTTGCACGCCACCGGCGCCGGTCGGCTGGTACTGACCTTTACATCACGCCACGAGTAGCTCCTCCTGACCTTTCTTCCTACCAACCGAGGATTTCCCGCAAGCCGCGGATTGTCACGTGGCATATATTGCGTGTGGGTCCATTGTGAGGGAAAGGAGCAGGCATGAGAGGCTGGTGTTGATGGCGAAACGTCGTATATTGATATCGGGACGGCTCAGCAGCGCTGCGGTAATATTATTATACAGATCAGCTAAATATCTGCTGCTTTAGTCACAGCTAATTATCTGATTTTGTTTAACATAAAATGTAATGTTTTGTCCTGTGATTCAG
>JAXIVJ010010539.1:0-46806 GCA_036785665.1 Chirona hameri | reverse complement strand
ATTTTGTCAAAAATAGTTTTTTTGATATTTGATGAGCTCTGGAGTCTGAGCCTGAGCCCGAAGAGAGGAGCCTATTGACCTGAGCCCAAATTCGAGGACACTTTCGCAATTTTATTTTTCAAGAAATTTACATTGCCTTTTCCGTTTGTTCCTAGCTACATAGTTCCTGTGATATCTGGGGTTTCTGGAGCGGAGTCCTAAAACTGGAAAATATGACCTTTGATGACCTCTAGGTGACCTCAATATTGACTTGAGGGAAAATATCCGAAGTACCTTCGAATGTGCTTGTCGAGAGCTTTTGACCTCTTTCCGCGTCTTTATAGGCCTCTTAGTTTTCGAGATAGAGGGGTGTCTAAACCCCCCCCCCCCCCCCACCCCCCGGCACGGCGAAGGTGGCGCCGAGCACCGGCACGACGCGGGTTAAAATCAAACAAAGATCTAACTCTCACTGAAAGCTACAGCAGGCTGGGAAACCCTAGATGTGCCTGTGTGTCACCGTTGGGATTATGAAGCTACAATTTGTCACCAGTTTTTTTCCCACAAATTTGCCAATTTTCCCAAGACAAAACATATCGTACTGGCAGACATATCCGTACCATATGCAGTATGTACCATAGATATCACACAGCTTTAGATAATTATTAGGCGATATTCCGCTTTTGCACACCTTTATATAGGTAAATTGAATTATTTTATACTAATTCTACATGTCTCATTTCATCAGAACTGCACTCAATAAAGTTGTAAAATATTGCCTTGGTGCACTATGTTGCTGCTTTTGCCATGTTTCCGCCTGCCACAAGGTACTACTAGTACATCATAATATGCTGTCATATTGTGCACCAGCAGGCAAAATATGTTCCTTAGTCAAAGATTTCCAAAAAATAACCCATTTGAACACATTGAAAATACAAAAATGAATAAAATCACTCTGCACCTGGTTGTAGTTTCCTATTCAGTTGAGGGTGCTTCAGCCGCCGCCCCCCCCTCCCCCCCCCCCCCCCCCCCCCACTTGGGCGATAAAATGGGTCAAATCCGGGGAGAAATCTGTATTTTGTGGATGTTGATGGTACTTTAGGCGATTTGTCCCAGCTCAGCCCCCACAACTTTTCTGGAGAAGCTACGCCCCTGCTCTGTACTCCCCCCCCCCCCCCCCACCATCAGACTAGCAGAATTTCAAATTAGTCTTACTGGATTGGGGAGGGGTGACACAAACATGGTTGCTATCCGAATGAATATTGGACAATACTGATACACTAATCAGTGCAAACATGAATAAACTTTCCAGTACAGTACACACATAAAGTAATTCACAGCACGTGCCTGTACAGTAATTTGCAAACATGGACAATCATTGGACACATTTCGTTCAAGCCTCAAGGCTTCATATACTGGAATGTTTGCACATCCCTCCCAAGGTTTCACACAGCTTTAGCTAATTATTGGGCGATATTCCGCTTTTTCACTCCTTTATATAGGTAAATTGAATATTTGATACTAATTGTACATGTCTCATTTCATCAGAACTGCACTAAAAACAGGGACATTATCATTACTTACCTAACAATAATAATTTGTATCACCCGTCAATCGCCTCAGCCGACCGCGGTGGCCGTTCGGGAGAGGCCGCCTGGGGCTGGAATTGGCCTCCATCTTGGATTTTTCCCTTCACGGTCACGTGTCCTTTTTTATGGTGAACGTGCTATAGTAAACCGTAGATAATCTCTTCTGGGATCTCCAACCCACTGCTTTACAACAAGAAGATATGAAAGAAACCCTTCATTTAAAACACGTGACCAAAATATGGAAGGGCTTTTTCCCAGGCCCTCAGGCAGCCTCTCCCAAACGGCCACCCCGACCACCTGCAATGACTCCGCCATTACAACAAAGGCCGTATAAGAGAAGTAGTCAATAGTCATCCGGGGATTTTAGCGCTCCAATCGCTCGACATTAGCGTGACATCACTGCACTGCTGCTCTGGTCCGACTCTCGGTGCGTGCGAATATTTCGAACGGGATGCGGATAGTTGCGCCTAAGCTACGATCCTATTTAAAGGGATTATACGGGTTTTTCCCAGAATAATTGAGTTACATAGTAAAACGTACTTATAAAGGTGTAGAAGTCCCACGGTAGCCACATTTTTCTGGAAATTACCTCTTCAGCACGTAAGGACATTCCAAAGTGCGCGGTGATGCCACCGCGTATTTGCAGGACCGGCGGAGGCAGAGCCAGTCATCTCTTTTATGCTAATAAAAACACCTCACGTATGGCATATTTCCGGTAAAACAAGCAATATTTGAAAGAAAATAAACTTGTTTTGTTCCAACGACAGCAAAAGTTACCTATTTTTCCCATAACATTCTATATTTTTCATGAATTTTCATGCCAAAAAATAATACGCCCACCACCAAATTCTCAACGCTAAAGGCCAGAGAAAAGAAAACCACAAAAACACAAAACCTCAACGAACAGTGTGTAGTAATACAAAGTCCCGTCAGTTTGTAATTGCATAATAATTTTGTGATCCAGTGTAGGACTTGCAGGATAATTCAAAACTCTAAAATTGATCTTAAGATAAAAGTGCGTGGACAGTAGTGCCGATCAAGTACTCGTTATCTGATACTAGTCTCGAAAAGACGCCCAAGTTTTAACGCTTATAATTTCTGAATAATGGACTAAATGAGCATTGAGGACCCTGTTATATGTCTTAAACGTGTTTAAAGCTCATACATCTGCAAAAGAGTGCATTTACTTTCAGGACGGAAACCCGTATAATCCCTTTAAAGGGAAATAATGACCTTTTGATTTTGTTAGCAACAATTTCTTAGGCTACCGCTATGGTTTTAAAATTAGTTTATTTAAAATTTAAGAATTAAATAAAATTATTCCCAAATTCGAAGTTGTAAGTTTGGGAAAATACAAAACAAGTACCTTGTGAACTTCATGAAGGTCATTGACAAATTCGCCCTTCCTACCATTGTTTACATCGATTGCGGCATTTTTGGAGGCTCTGTGACATTTCCGATCAAACTGAGCGCTGCTCGGACACACGCTAGTAGCGCTTTCGTTCTCCATGGCAACCAGGCGTCAGCCAATCAAAAGCCAGAAAGGGAATACGTTCTGGCTTTTCATTGGCTCACGCCTGGTTGCCATGGAGAACGAAAGCGCTACTAGCAACAACTCGCCACAATGGTTAAGTGCGCCGAGAAGCATGACAATGCTTTGTAAACAAATCGCCGACGCTAAATAGGTCGCCGTCGATGTGCATCGATGAGCTTCCGATTAATTGCCAGTTTTGTGTTATTGTTTGTTAGTTTTTTGGGGACAAATTATTATTTTTCATGATAAAATAAAGCATAGTGTTATATACAGCCACAGACAAATTATACAATACTCCTAATGTTGAAAACAAATGAATTTATTTTAAAAAATTGAGGGTCGCAACCACTAACTATGCTGCCGCTGATGTGCATCGATGAGCTTCCGATTTTATTGCCACTTTTTCCAATCGCTGTAGTTTTAGAAGATCGCCGGGCATATAATCACAACAAGCAGAACGCACAATATATTTTCCACTCCATTACGTAAAAAAACAATACGGGAAAAGCCCGCAGTTTGATGAGGACCAAAAGTACTTGCAAGTACCGGTCGTTTAAAGTGTGGAACGCTTATCAACTTTAACTTGAAATATCTTTCGGTAGGAAAGTTTTTATGCAAAATGTGATGAATTTACAATATATTTTGGTCTCGTCTGGCGATTTCAAGTGCTAACTCCATTTTTGTGGAAAAAGGTCATTATTTCCCTTTAAGATTATGTTTACCGCGGATAATTATACCTCCCTTAATTCATGCTGAGGGGAGACGGCCATACGCTGCCCCGGTAGGTGTGATGGGCGACTGTCGAGACGGCCATACACTGCACCGGTCTGACTGAGGGGGAGACGGCCATACGCTGCCCCGGTCTGTGTGATGGGCGACTGTCGAGACGGCCATACACTGCACCGGTCTGACTGAGGGGGAGACGGCCATACGCTGCCCCGGTCTGTGTGATGGGCGACTGTCGAGACGGCCATACACTGCACCGGTCCGGCTGGGGGGGGGGGGGGGGGGAGACGGCCATACGCTGCCCCGGTCTGTGTGATGGGCGACTGTCGAGACGGCCATACACTGCCCCGGTCTGACTGAGGGGGAGACGGCCATACACTACCCCGGTCTGACTGAGGGGAGACGGCCATACGCTGCCCCGGTCTGTGTGATGGGCGACTGTCGAGACGGCCATACGCTGCTCCAGTCTGTGTGAGGGGCAACTGTCGAGACGGCCATACGCTGCCCCGGTCTGTGTGAGGGGTGACTGTCGAGACGGCCATACGCTGCCACGGTCTGTGTGAGGGGCGACTGTCGAGACGGCCATACGCTGCACCGGTCTGACTGAGGGGTGAGACGGCCATACGCTGCCCCGGTCTGTGTGATGGGCCACTGTCGAGACGGCCATACGCTGCCCCGGTCTGTGTGATGGGCCACTGTCGAGACGGCCATACACTGCAGCCCCCACCAGTAACAGTTGGCAGCACTCGGGCGTTTGAGCGTTAAAAAACCTACTACACCATAGGGTTCCCATGTTCAATCGATGATTTTCAGACGAGGCTGGCTCGTAATTTATGGTACATATTTTAAATCCGACTTCTGGAACAGATAGCTACAAGCCTTAGCTACAACGTTTTGTTGTTATCATTTTTCGATTTTCCGGGCGTAAAGGGGTTAATGGGCTTGGGGGTTAACAAATGTCGGAACGACCGCTGATCGCTTCCAAATGCTACTAATGTACTGAAATATACACTATTTCGACTACTACTTCGTAGTAGAATTTAATATGCTCGCTTCCAAATGCTACATGTATTGCCCATACACTACTTTGACTACTACTTCGTATATTTGCTGGCGTTTAATTCAATAAATAAAGATGTAATCTATGGAAATAGAAGTTATTGATAGCAAACAATACCTTTAATTTATAATAGACAAAACAATTACGATACAAATTATATCTTGTCTAATTCATTTGGGCGTTACATTCCTTACTGTTCTACCCGTTGTTATATTACCCTGATACACTGCCCCGGTCTGACAGGGGTGAGACGGCCATACGCCCTCCCGGTCCGGCTGAGGAGGGGGGGGGGGGGGCGGCGGCCATACGCTGCCCCGGATTGGCTGAGGGGTGAGACGGCCATACGCTGCCCCGGTATGGCTGAAGAGTGAAACGGCTATACGCTGCCCCGGTCTGGCTGAGGGGCGAGACGGCCATACTCTGCCCCGGTCTGGTCAAGGGGTGAAACGGCTATACGCTGCCCCGGTCCGACTAGGGGGTGAGGGGGGGGGGGGGGGCGGCCATACGTTGCCCCGGTCCGACTGAGGGAGGAGACGGCCATACGCTGACCTGGTATGGCTGAGGGGCGAGTCGGACATACGCTGCCCCGGCCCGGCTGAGGGCGAGACGGCCGTACGCTGCCCCGGTCTGGCTGAGGGGCGAGACGGCCATACGCTACTCTAGGCTGGCTGAGGGGTGAGACGGCCATCGCTCTTATCTTACTCCTTCGCTAATGTTAAAAGGTTGTTAATATGCATATTGACATATATAAAAACAGTCAACTCCTCATATTAATTTATTAATGACCAAGACGAGTTTCTATAACTTCTTCAGTTGGTCATTACAAATAGGACATGACAATAGGGACAATATAGGACAAAACTAGGACAATAAAGGAGGACAATAGGACACAAATAGGACATATGCCCTATTTTTAATGATCAACTGAGGAAGTTATAGAAACGCGTCTTGGTCATTAATAAATCAAAATGAGGAGTTGACTGTTTTTAGTTAAAAGGTTGGTTTGGTATAATGGTTTGTGGACCAAGCACCGTATGCTCTTGGGACCAAGGTGCTAATTGGAACTCTAACCCTGTTCCGAGGGGTATGGGGAGCCGGGAAGACTTTTTCAGAGGCCCGCCGAGGGATTGAACTCGTGTTTTTTTGTCACCCCGTTGTACCTTGAAATGTTGCAAATGACATTGTTTTGGAAAAAAAAGATATGCTAAAAAAACAAAATATTTCCAAATATAGACTTGTAACATGACTTACGTATCTAACGGCAACGACTTCAAATTGCCGCTCTCGACACCCGTCAAAAGACCGCAAACGCTCGAAAGCGCAGCTGCGGCGACGGGGCTGGCCACGACTGGACCAGAGCACCAGTGACGTCGTCGCTAATGCTAGCCGCTCGGCAGCCGATACATGAAGAATCCCGGGATGACACCACCTGAATACAACTGAAATTTAAACAACGTGGGCGCAGACATGTGTCAGATACCAAGTTTGTCATATGACGTCATATGTATCTGGTCGACCACTAAACCCTATCACGCTCTCACTAAACCTCCGTTCCTGGCGGAGCGCAGGACTTGTATTTCAGACCGAAGGTCGGCCGCGCAGCGGCCGCCAATGCCGTGGCCTTGCTGGATACATATATGACGCATTTCACCCCCCCCCCCCCCAATCACGATGTTTACATTTAGGTTGTAATTTGGGGGAGCAGCTCGGCGCAGTGGTAAGGTACTTGCCTTCCGTGCCGGGGATCGGCGTTCAATCCCTCGGCGGGCCTCTGAAAAAGTCTGCCCGGCTCCCCATACCCCTCGGAACAGGGTGAGAGTTCAAATTAGCACCTTGGTCCCAAGAACATACGGTGCTTGGTCCACAAACCATATATACCAAACCAACCATTTAACTAAAAACAGTTAACTCCTCATATTGATTTATTAATGACCAAGACGCATTTATATAACTTCTTCCGTTGGTCATTCAAAATAGGACATATGTCCTATTTTTGTCCTATTGTCCTCCTTTATTGTCCTATTTTTGTCATATATTGTCCCTATTGTCATGTCCTATTTTGAATGACCAACTGAAGAAGTTGTAGAAACGCGTCTTGGTCATTAATAAATTAATATGAGGAGTTGACTGTTTTTATATATGTCAATATGAATATTAACAACTTTTTAACATTAGCGAAGGAGTAAGATAAGAGCTCCTTCGCTGTCAAAATAGGAGTGACTTAGGATAAAAATGTTATTTAGATAAGTTCGAGAGTTAGAATCGGTCTTTCTTTCAGGTCATGTTGTCTGTAATTCGACTTGGTATAATTATCTATATAGTCTTTAAGAAATGAGAGTTATTATTGATTTGTATGGGGGTAAGGGATTCTACGTCCAGATGACGCCACCACCCCTAAGTCGGATTCGGTCAAATCGACGGATGACTCTACCTTCTTATAGGGTCTTCCACCATGCGCCATACACGAAGCAATTGCGCAGGATGCACGGTATAACTGGAATGTGGATGTTCATGCTGAATGAACCGGATTTTCTACTATTTATAGTATAACTCTCAAAGTCCCAAGACAATGAGATCGAACGTCCTGACAATTGATCTCAAAATCACTCAATTTAAAATACACAAGCACCCCGACCCCCACCCCGGGGAATCAATCATCGAACTAGATCACTGGTATATATTTTTTTCGTCGGCAATATGGGTGAAACTAAATTGTCAATCAAGAGCTGAAACGCAACTGCTAATTAAAAAAAAAATGTGAATGTACATTGTACATACATGCTGACGTGATGAATATGATGATTAAGTGAATATTACATCTGAAGTGGTTTTGACGATCAGTATTTCTAAGGACATGATCGCTTAGTAAATTTTCCCAGGAATGACATAGCCATAGGAAATTATTTTTACTGGCATTTTAAGCCCCGAGTACATCATGGGAATGAGCATTTTGTCCCCGACCTTATCCATAAAGACAGAACACTTTACCACCCCTGAGATAACGGCGCAAAAAAGCATGTCACGAGGTCATGTGACAAAAAAAACTAGAAAAAATAGAAAAATCCGCGATTGCCAAATTGTTATTAGACTCCAAACAAACAAAAACAAACAGTTGATCAAAATCGCTTTTTTAGTCTCGGAGTTATTGGTCGTCAAAATTAGGACTGCACAGTGAACTTGGGAAAATACAAAAGGCCGTATCTTTGATTTTTTTTGGGGGGGGGAATTTTTTATCACCACCAATGAATTCGCCCTTGAATTCCCCAGTGCACAACTTTTCAACAAAACAAAATGGTCGGATGGCAAATTTGATTTTTGTTTTGTTTGTTTTACTGTGAAATGTCCCAGTGGATGTTTATGGAGAAACAAATTGAAGCACGGTTAAATATAGCTGTGTAGCCAGCGTGGATATCATCAGTGGAGTCGCTTACGATGCATACCTATTTATTATTATGATTGTTGGAATCTCACAGAGCACTGCTCTGCCGTACACACAACAGGTATTTACCATGATCATATATTAATACATATTCAATTAAGCTTTGTGCGCAGAGGAACAAAGATTGTTGACGTTTTGTATTGAAGTTTTGTTTCTGTGAAATTACATCCGTTTGTGTTTCGCCTCGTCTTTTATTAGATACAAAATGTGGTACGGCGAAAAAGACTGACAGGGCTTCGAACCCGTAATCTTCGGATCTTCGGATAATCTTCGTCTTTGGATATTTAAACCATTTTGATCAGCGCCTATAACCACTTGGCCACCGTTGCAACAGGTACCGGCGTGGGAAATAAGCAGTACCTATAGTTGAGGAAGGGTGAGAAAAGGTCAAAATCACAATGTGGTACGGGTTTGATGGAAGATAACCTTATCTTGGATCACAGTACCGCGGCGAAACAAAAATATTTTGATAAGCCGATTGTGTCGCAGTTCCTCCCGTCTCGGAAGTTCCCTAACGAAGTGTGTCGCGTGAAACATGTGTTAACATGAGGAAACAATAAAATGCCAAAGCCTGGAAGTGCAAAAGTGCGAAACCGACATGACAAAACGATATATCGTAAAAGCGCATCACGAAAAAGTGCAACTTGGAGCCTGAGCTGCATAGCATAACAACATCAGAAAAGCACCTCACGCAAGAAAGCATCTCTAATATTGAGACGGATTGAAATGATCCTCCTTTCATCCCATTCTTTTGCCTGTATTTATGAGGTTGAGTATGGATCTAAAGAGGACGAAGTGAACGCCAAAATTACCCTGATTCCTGTAGTTGGATTTTGTTTTGCGTATGTATATTGTATACGCACTACTTGAAAGAGACAAAAACTTCCGCATAAACTCCAGCTTAGATATGAGACTGTATGTAGAAATATACCGCATAGCATGTTCTATGCATGTTCTGCACTGAGTGCAGCACACGAACAGAAGCTAGGGTCGCTTTCCTCACCTTGCACGATGAAATTGATGTAGTTCAAATCCAGATGTGCAGCATACTGTTCCACTAACCCGATCACAGAAGCGACAAACTTACATCCGGCCAGACTATCGTTATGTTCCTCAAGTCCACTCTCCTTAACTGCTTCGAAACTTGACCGGACTTGGCAGCTGGGTACACCATCATTGTGCACCTGAGCACGATCTCTGTTTCCCTCAGCTGTGGCATCAGCTTTAACCTGACAGCTGGGTACACCAGCGTTGTGCAATGGGACAGGCTCACTAGGTGGTGGCAAAGCAATACCAGAGTAATGATCTATTAACGCGAATGCAAGAACCACCACGTACGTCGTAACCCAACGCATTGCGACTGATACAGTCACCTACTGAGTGGTGTTGATCTCCTACCTGTACGGGTTTCCTCGATCGTTTTCGGCTGGTATCCATTAGCTAAATGTGCCGTGCTGTTTTCACACGATAAGCTGATTAAAACAATTCACAAAGTACTGAATTTCACGAAGGCCTTGAGACCGAATTTCATGGGAAGATATTTCATTGGGGATTAATAGATTGCAATCTGAAATACCTTTAATGGCTGTTAAAGCATACTTAACCCGCGCCGTGTCGGTGCTTGGCGCCACCTTGGCGGTGCCGCGGGGGGCGTCTGACCTTCAAACTCGGCTCCTATCCCGCGAGTCACTGGGGGGTGGCCCCCCTGAGGAATATTTGGAATATCTCAAGAACTAATGCAGCTATCGACGCCAAACTTTCAGTAACTTTCCGGGCATTATTGTTACATATGTCAGCAAAAGACATTTGGTTTGGTTGTAATGAGTCACGAAAAAATGGCGTCATAGTGACGTCACTTCCGACAGATTTCGAGCCAAATTAGGCCGTACATTAAACAATTGTAAAAAAAAACAGTTTTAAAGATATCTACACTTTACATACATCACATAACAGCTAATGAACAGTTGGTACTTTCAAACTGCTATCTCGAAATTGCCATTTATTGCATCACGGGATTCTCAAAAATTATCAAATTCAAAATTATATGTATTTTTTAAAAATGTTTTCGAAGTTTTTGATCATTACAAAAGGAATGTATATGTTAGAAACTAGTGTTGTAAATATGTGTAGCGAGTTTCAAGACAATATCTGCAACGGCTACTAACTTATGACCTTTCAAAAGTAAACAAATGGTCGGTCCACATAGCACATAGTTTGTGGCAGATCTTACAAAACATTGCTACGATCTTGATTGCGTCAATAACGGGCATGAAAAGTAACAAAAGGTAGAGACGGTGCTAAGTAATGCTGCACATTTTCATTTCAGTCGTATGATTCAGTGTCATAAACCCATACCTACAATTGTGAAAATTGGTGATCATGATCTATGAGCCATTATTGAGCATTGGGTTGCATACACGAAGTTTTAGAGTGTTTTGTCGTGCTCAGGATGGAAATTTAGGCTAGAAACATGCATCGCAAAGCATACTGAACAAAACACTGCAATTTGATCTCTTGACCTCAAATGACCTCACTAACACAATGTACGGGGATGGTGACATATGTAGCTTCCGATATTTACTACATGTATTAAGGCATCCTATATATTTCACGCCTCGCTTATTCCGTAGTTACGGCAAAACCGTACGTTATCAGAAACGTTAACATATGTGTACTTGATCTGATCTGTGACATCACTGGTGACCTCCAGGTCAACACAATTTATTGTGTCGATTACATTTCCTGGGCTATCGATTGCCGTTTGATTCAGCGCGATAGTCTTATTGGTTCCGAAGAAACCAGGGTGGGGGGGCTAAAAATCCCCCCCCCCAGTGAGTCGTGTTACAAAAAATACCCCAGTGACTGCCGGGCTATGGAGAGTAGACGGGAGTACCGTTCGATAGCCCTACAAAAATCATTTCGAAAACAAAACATTTCGTCATAAACATTGCAGTCGTGTTTGGGCTCAGGTCAATATTAAGGCCACCAGAGGTCAGCAAAGGTAAAATTTTCCAACTTAAGGGCTTCGCCACAGAAAGTTAGAAACACCCAAACACCTCGGGAACTTCAATAGCTTAGGAACGAACGGAAAAAATATAGGAAGTTCTTGAACAAAATCAATCACAATGGGAGTACACAAAATTAGCTCAGGTTAATAGTTAACACTCGCGCTACGGGAGCTTATTTCACCTTCGCCCTACGGGGGGGGGGGGCCTGACAGGTCCCACTGTTAACTTCCAAACCAAGAAAGGTAGAACAATGCAGTAAGAACCAGCATGTTGCCTGTCATGAGAGGAATCTAACAGTATGCGATTTGTAGGTTTCAGGTCAACGGTTGACCTTGCAGGTCAAGTGAATGACCTCGGATTTACCACGTCCAGAACAGCGGTTTAGCTCTTCAGAAAACCTAAAAATTAGAAATTGATAAATGTAAATAAAAAGGCATGTTCATAGACCAGTTTTGGCTCAGAAATACAGAAAATGTAATTATTTGTTCGTATCTTGTCAACAAAAGTAAAAAAAGTAATTACAAAATGACGTCATCAATTTCTTACACTTAGGGAGCCATCACTCGATCAAAAATGAAGATATTGCTTTGAGGTTTGGCATGGGTATTTTCCATACTCAGTTCTCTCACATATATTCCGTTTTTTTTTTTTACATCTTTGAAATTTTTTATTTTGTGCGGATTTTTCCCCCAAAAAAAACATTTTAGGGGTCAAAAACCCAAAATTTTGCAAATACGAGATTGCCATTTTAAAGAGAATGCCATTTTGTATCTTTGGTGAATTGCGTTTGCAATTTCCTTTAAAACTCTGTTTTTACCATTTTTGCAAATATTTATCGTTTTTCGACCAACAAGACGTCATCAAAACATTATTATCTCCCAAACTACCTGACCAATTTCAATGATGTTTATTCAGCATACGTATCATTATTGTAAACTTAGCTACCGAAAATTTCAGCAAGATGCGCGGTACGTGTAAACAGTTATTCAAGAAAACCCTCAGGGGGTGGCCTGTCAGGCGAGGGTTAAGGCTCCAGAGGTCAAGAAAGGTCAAAAAGCCTGTTCTTGGCAAACAGAGTATTTGTTAATAACGTACTAACGCTGACTTAAACGCCATCGTGTTCGCCTTGTCAATGCGTTTCGAATCAGGGTTCGCCACGGGCCGGGCTGGCCCTATGGGTCATGGGCCGGGCCTCAACTTTTAGGAAATCACCGGGCTCTGGACGGGAATGGGCTGATAATGTTGAAGTAATGCACGCAAGCTCATCAGGTCAGAGCTTAACAATATATTAACCAGCAGTTCACTTCCACAGCAACACACTGTTGCTATCTATGGCTGTGGCTTTTTTTCTTTTCTTTTGGTTAGCATAGTTGGTTCATTGTTTCACATTTATAGTATACAAGTAAATATGCTAGGATAATTATTGCAAACTTTGTGAAAATAATGATATACCTAATATGAACCGGGCCTGTGCCTCGATATTATGAATTTTAACGAGCCTGGTCCGGGCCTGGGCTTGCTGTTCATGGGCCCGGGCCGGGCCGGATTGGGGGTTGGTGGGCCCGTGACGAACACAGCTTCAAACTATATCCATTGCAATGGGTTTATAATTCAAACAATGACCTCGGGCCAAGTTCATCCCAGGTCAAGTTCATCCCAGATGAGTCATAATGCACCTATTCTGAAGCATATCGACGAGATAAACACAATTGTGTCGGTTGCAAGTTTTTATCTTAATTTAATCAAATGTTATTGGCAAACAAGTATTTGTGACCTACGATGATCTCAGATGACTTCATACTCATGAGCAAAAATTGACATCCATCATTCTTAATTCATCATTTCAGACATTCATCTTCATTGAGAAAAACCTGGTTCGTCAAACATGAGCTAAAATAGCATGATTCGACAAAACAAATCCTGATCTCTTATCCGCATATCCTCTGAATAGGAAATACTAGTGCTAACCCGGCCGCTCCGCTGGACGATTAGCTGGCATCTCCGGGATGGAAGTATCCGCACCAATTCAGCACGTTAATTAACTGGACTGGAACTGCATAGGACATGATTACCCATTACTCGTCAAGGGATCACCGCCCCACCAACTCCGGTGCGTCGGTGACTTATCCCATCTCAACACATATGTCCTATGCATAGCTAGCTGGCATCTCCGGGATGGAGGTATCCGTACTAATTCAGCACGTTAATTAACTGGGATTTTTTAACTGAATAAACTGAGCGGTGCCGGATAGACAGACAGACAGACAGACAGGAAGGCAGACAGACGCTTATCAAATAGTAATATATACATATATTTGTAAATGTTCCCATTGACAAAATGGAGAGGTCGCGGCTTGCCCCAGTCCTCCTCAATTTTGAACGTTGAACATTAATATTGAAAAGTAAAGGCCAACTCCTGACTGAAAATATGTTAAATTTCGAACGGATTGGCGTTGTATGACCATATGACAGTCAGTGGTGGTAAAGTTTGCTGTTCTTATGGATAAGGTCGGGGACAAAATGCTCTTTCTCATGAAGTACTCGGGGGTCAAAATGCCAGCAAAAATCTTTACGATGTCATTCCTGGGAAAATTTAATAAGCGATCATGTCCTTATCGTCAAACTCGTCAAAACCACTTGAGATGTATTATTCATTTAATCATCATATTCATCACGTCAGTATGTATGTACATTTACATTTTTTTGTATTAGCAGTTGCGTTTCAGCTCTTGATTGCCAATACTAATAAATTACATTTGTAAAAATCCGACGAGAAAAAAACAAATCCGGGCGATAGATTCAACACGTGGGGTCACTGAACCCAAAACAAATGCATCTGGGTCTTCAAGAATGGCCTATAATACCATGGTCCAGAAGGAATTGGGCTGATATCATGCGTATCCTCAGAATAAGAATAAGCATTTGAATATTTCCCCGTTGACATAATGGGGAGGTCACGAAATTGACCGATCTTAGGTCACCGATATACAAAATCCGAGATATACGAATTGTCTATACTATTACCCTTATAAAATCCTGTAAATACGAAATCGATCGGCTAAAAACTGTGGCTGTGGTACGACCGCACACTATTTTGGAGGTGGGGTCACATGACCTGTCCTGGTGACCTGACCTGAGATGACCTGTGGTCAATAATTCTACAATATGTGGACAATTGATGCCTTAACAGCTGTGCAAAAAAAAACGTTGTTTCGCTATCCTCGAAAAACTTTAGGGGGTGTCTAACCCCCTCCCCCCCCCCCCCCCCCCCCTGCACGGCGCGGGAAATCTGGACAATAGATTCCCCGGGGCCGGGGCCGGGGTATTAATGCATTTTCAATGGAGGTCCATCGTCAGGACAATGGATTTGATTGTCTTGGGACCCCACCCTCAAACTCGAAAACTAAAAGGGCGAGAAAGACGCAGAAAAAACGTTAAAAAGCTCTTGAAAAGCTCATTCGAAGGTTTTCAGATATGTTTTCCTCAAGCAAATATTGAGGTCACCAGAGGTCATCAAATGACAGATTTGCAAGTTTTAGGACGTCGCTCCAGAAACCCGCATATATCACAGGAACTATGATAGGTAGGAACAAACGGAAAAGCAATGTCAATTTCTTGAAAAATTCAATTAGTAAAGTGTCCTCGAATTTGGGCTCAGGTCAATAGTTTAGGCTCTAGAGCTCATAAAATGTCAAGAAGGCTATTAAAAAGTTATCACGAATAGCTGTTTACCTTATAACGACAAAGCAATAATTTTGACGAAATCGTGCTTGTCTCGTGAAGACGTTTCGACTCATATTAGTGTTGACCAGGTCAGGTCAACTTACAAAATTGTGACCTCAGGTTAACACGCGCCCTGGAGGGCCTCTGATAATTACACGCCCTGGAGGGGGGGGGGGCGGATTTCGCCCCCCCCCCTATGATCTCGAAAACCACGCAACGTAGCGACAAGCGGGAAACGACGTTAGATAGCTCGAGACAAGCTCTTCCGAAAGTATTTCGTTTTTTTTCTTCAGGTTAATATTGAGGTCACCAGGTGTCATCAAGGGTCAGATTTTCAAGTTTTCAAGACTTCGGTTCGAACACTCCCAAATATCTCGGGAACTATGATAGTTAGCAGCAAACAGAAAAAAAGCAATCGAAAGTCATTGAAAAATGCAATCGACAAAGGTGTCCTCAGATTTGGGCTCAGGTCAATAGTTTAGGCTCCAGAGGTCATCGAATGTCAAAAAGGTGATTTTGTTTTCAAAACTGTTTTCCCCAAATAACCTTTTACCTAATAAAGATAAAGCAATAATGTTTACGCCATCGCGTGTGTCTTGTCAAGGCGCTTCGAATCATATTCATGGTGATCGGGTTAGGTCAACTGAGAAATTTGACCTCAGGTCAAGGTTAAATGGTGACCCAAGTTGGTTATGTTGCATATTGGGAGACGTGTCTCGACGAGACAAACATATTGGTACCGTTTTCTCTTCTCTATCTTTATTATGTCGATAATTATTGATAAAACCGTGTTGGCGGTCACAAAATTGACCTGACCTTAGGTCACCGATATTATAAATCCGAGATAAACAAATTGTTGGTATCTATGACCTTATGAAGTCCTGCAAGATTGAAACCGATCGGCGTAAAACTGTGGCTGTGGTACTACTGCAAATGTTTTGGAGTTGAGGTCATCACGTGACCTGGTCTGGTGACCTGACCTGAGATGACCTGAGGCCAAGAACTTTACATAATGCGGGAAGTTCATTTCTAAAAAGGTATACAAAAAACGGCGGCGCGGCGCGCCGCCGTTTTTGCGCTATCCTCGAAAAACCGGAGGGGTGGGCGGATTTCGCCCCCCCTCCAGGGCGCGTGTTAAGGTCAAGTAGTGGTGACCAAAGTAGGTCATATTGCATATTGGAAGACGTGTCGCAACGAGATAAACACATTGGTGTCGATTTCACTTCTCTATCGTCATTATGTCGAGAGTTATTGCCATAAAACTGTTGGTGACCTCGGATGACCTCGGCTGACCTTGTAGGGGTCACTGAACAAAAATGGCACCCAGTTCATCAATAATTTCCTATAATATGATCAAGAATGAATTAGACTGCTATCTTGCGTCTCCTTAGAATAGGAAGCATTTTAATATTTCCCCTTAGACATATAATGGGGAGGTCACGAAATTAAACTGACCTACGGTTGCTGATATTACAAATCCAACATAAACGATTTGTAGATATATGTGACCTTATGAAATCCTGTACGTGTATAACCGACCATCCCAAAACTGTGACTGTGGTACGACCACACGTCTTTTGGGAGGTGGGGTCACGTGACCTGGTCCGGTGACCTGACCGAAGATGACCCGAGGATATTTTTTAACATAATGTGGACAATTGATGCACAAACAGCTGTGCCAAAATGGCGGCGTTGCGCATCACCGTTTTTTCGCTATCCGCGAAAACCTGAGGGTCTAACGGCACGGCATGGCACGGCGCTGGTTAAAATATAGGGACAATGTGAGCATGCAGCCAGGTGTTAGGGTATTCATGTGAAGTTAAAAAAATTACCCCAGCTGTGCTGGGGTCATTTTTGTATGTGCTACTTTTGGTCGGAGCCACTCAAAGCACTTTTACCACTCTTGATGACAGCATTGGAAATGAATAGAACATGACCTGTGTGGTTCTACAAAGCTAATATATCCCATTACAACAATTACTCATTTTGTGTACAGCGTAACATGGGGAGGGGTGTGAACCTGGCGTAACCAGAGTGTAACCTGGAGGAGGGAGTGGTACAAATGTTGCCCAAAAGTGTATTGTTATTTATAGAGACCGGAATTATATGTGACTTTTTTAAGCTCATTTATGACATATTTTATGTAACAAAAATCCCGAAATATGTGACGAAAACACGAAAATATGTGATTTTGCAGTATGACTTTATGAAGTCAATTTACAACAAAACAACACAAAAATAGGCATCACAGACACACATATGTACCGTAAACTATTCATGACTGCCCCTGCCCGCGCTCCTCATGCTTCGCTGCTCGTCACGCGCCTCTCGGTTGAAGAAGTCTTGCCACCATGACTCTGGACAAGTTTGCCGGGGTGAAGTTGTGCCGCTTGTCACTGAGCGTGTCGCGGTACAGCAAAAACGAGCGTTCCACGTCTACACTCGTCACCGGAGCAAACTTTAAGTCGGCGATCTCTCTGGGGGTCATCGAGGGAGGCAGCGCCGCGCTGTTCAGCAGGGTCCCGTTGATCACTCGAAGCGTGCCCAGATGGGGATTTCTGGTTAAAACTGCACGCAACTTCTCCGAGAGCCTCCGGCCCTTCTCACCGGACACTGGGGATGCCTATGACCGACGACTCTGCATCCTCCACCAGTCAGCATCTTGCTCAGTCAAGAGCGTTCAAGACACCAGGCATCAAGGAGGGGTGAGCGAGTATAAACGTATATATAAATCCAAATATGGAATATATAAATCTGATATAAATATATAAATCTGATATAAAAGATAAATCTGACTTCACCTTGCTGTCCTTGACAGAGGTTTGCACTTTTCGATGGCCGCTGCTTCAGTTGGGTCCAGTTTGGCATTTGCTCAGCACCTGTCGCACTTGCTCGAGGTTCCTTGAGTAGAACAGAGTAGCTTCCAACCACGTACCCCATCGGGTGAGAACAGGCTCTGGCGGAAGGGGTAACGTATTGCGTCGAAGCGGCCACCACGACTGCAACGCCTCTGGTGGCTGAATTTCGCGCTATAGCGGGCGGCGGCAGCCATGGCAACCGAGCGGTGGCACTGGACTTGTTTGTAATATTTGATGAAGGCTGGAAGTCAAACGGGATGTTTTATCCCAGTTGCGCACCTATGTGCTTAGAGAGTAGAAACTCGCCATTTTAGCAAATGTTGGCACAACCTCGCAATGAACTGCTTGAACCCTGCTTGAACCCCGCTTTAGACAAGCTAAGTAGCTGTTGGATAGCTCTTGTTTTGTGTATTTTTTGAGGAACCACATTAGATTTAGATATAAGGATTAGATATTTAGTTTTGTGGATCGTTTAGGTATTATGTTTAAGCATTCATAGTTAGCTGTTACCTCTTACTTGCTTTTTAAAGGACTTTTCATTCTAGCTTGTGTGCGCCAAAATTGTCTTAGTCTTATTTCTGTGTTATTAGTTGCAGGGTTGGATAAGTAGATATTTTTAGAAAATTAGGGATAATTAAGGTGTATTTAGTATTCAGTTTATTTAAGGATTAGATATTTAGTCTAGTATTAGGTGCACTCATAACTGATTTGTGTCACTAGCTTTACTTAGATCTAGTTAAGGTTTAGAAGAAGAAAAAACAAACAAAAAAACAAAAAAAGTTAAGTTAAGTTAGTAAAGTATTGAAAAGTGCATAGTACCTAAGTTATATACCTAAGTTACTAGTGTATTCAAATGAGCATGACTAGGATGCAGGCGAAGGTAGCAGAGCTAGAGGCCCTCCAGGCTAGGGTAGCGGAGCTTGAGGCGCAGTTAAGTAAGTGTAGGTGTAGAGATGAGCTGCAGGAGGGTGTAGCTCCTGACCAAGGAACGTATGCGCAGATCGTGGTTGGGGGGTCAGAAAAGGAGCCTACAGGATCAGGGACCAGTGGTAGTTCTGATAGGGGCATAAGGAGGAGGATAAGGCAAAGGTGGATAGTGCGGCTGGGGTTTGGAAGTGTGTTGGAGGGTCACGTTTCTGGAGACTCAACATTGTGGAAAGTAATGCTAGGGCCACAGACAGTAAGGATGAGGAGGGGTGCTGGGTAATGGAGGGTGGTAGCAGAATCTGGAGGAGGAAGAGGGAAGGGGATCAGGAGGGATGGACAAAAGTTCAGGGTAGAGTCAGGCAGTACAGCCCCAGGGAACATCCGCAGGTTACAATATCAAATAGGTTCAGTGCGTTAGAGTCAGCAGCTGAAAGTGACAGGGAAGAGGTTCAGCATTTAGTGGTTGGGGACTCAAGGGTAAGGCCCTTAAGGCGAACATTCTGTGGGAAGAGGGACAGATGTATAGTCAAACCAGGGGAAAGAGTAGCTGATATGGGCCCTGTCATTGAGGCAGAACTTGGTAGGAGTAGCCCGGAGACAGTTATACTACAGGTGGGGGTGAATGACATAGGACCTAGGCAGAGTGTGAGAATAGTAGCGGAGTACCGGAGCCTGCTGCAGAGGTTGAAGGAGTCCAGGAAACCAGTCATTGTGACTGGCATCCTCCCTCGCTGTGGAGCCAGTGAGGAGTGGTACTCGAGAGTTCTGTCTGTGAACAGCTCAGTTCAGAACTTATGTTCAGCTATGGGGCTTAGTTATGTAGACTTATGGGATCAGTTCTATGAGTGGCGTAGGTACTATATGAAGGATGGGCTGCACTTATCGGATGAGGGGGCAAGGGCTTTGGGAGATGCCTACAGAAGTGTCATTCAGGGAAACTAGGTAGGAGGGGGGAGGGGGGGGGGGGGGGTTCGGGGACGCTAGTACTAGGGCATCAGGAAGTAAGCATTGGTAGAAGTTCATGTCAGAATAGGACAGTAGATCATAATTCCCTCAGAATTAGTAGTCAGCTCAAAGTATAAGATCACATGTGTGTTGCTGAATGCCCAAAGTATTAGGTCTAAATTTGATGAGTTTGAGTGTTATGTTTCCCTTGAAAAGCCTGATATCATTTGTGTAACCGAGACATGGGTTAGTGAGGGGTATAATAGGGATAGGCTACAGGATTTCGAGTTACAAGGGTATAACATGTTCTCATACTGCAGAGAATCACGGCAGGGGGCGGAGTGTTTGTATATGTAAATAGCTTGTACTGCACTACTAGAGTTGATGATTCTAGTAAAGTACAAGAAGTAGAATCAATCTGGCTTGACATTAAAATTGGTACAGGAAACAGAGGAAGGTTGAGGATAGGTGCATTTTACAGACCAGGGAATCTTCCAAGGAACTCCCAAGCTGAAACAGACCAAGATATTTGTGAGGAAATACGTAGGAACTTTCGGGCTCAGTGTCTTATTATGGGAGATTTTAACTTAAGAGGATACGAAAGTATAGCAGAAGAAACAAATGAGTGTAGGTTGTATAGGCAAATCTTTGAAGAGGAGCTTTTCATGCATCAGTTTGTAACAGAGCCAACCAGACATTGCTCCATTCTAGACCTTGTATTCTCAGACAACAGTGATCTAGTTAGTGACATAAGTATTTGTGAAGGTCTAGGAACCAGTGATCACAATATGGTTAAATTCAATATCTCATCAGAAATGAGGCCCAAAGATAACCTTATTATGGTTCCAAACTTCAGCCGGGCTGATTTTGATGGTATTAGAAATGACCTCGCACAGATAAAATGGAACGTTGAGTTGGGAGGTTTAGATGCATGTGAGGCCTGGAATGTTTTCAAAGCTAGATTAAGCCAAATTCAGAATCGGCATATACCCCTCAGGCACAAACGTAACAGAACCAAGGGCAAACCAGTTTGGCTTACCCCAGAAGTAAGGAGTGCAATACAAGCTAAAAGAAGTGCATTTGGCATTTTGAAGGGATCTTCACTAGATATAAATCAGAAGGCCTACCAGAATGCAAGAAATTCAGTTAAGAAAAAGGTCAGAGCAGCTAAAAGGGCAAAGGAACTTGATTTAGCTAGACATTGTAATGCAGATAGTAAGAAGTTCTTCAGTTTTTATAAGTTCAGTACAGTTTCCAAAAATATAGGTCCATTTAAGGTAGATGATGTGTTAGTTAGCAAGGACAGTGAAATGGTTGAAGTGCTTAATGATCAGTTTCAATCTGTCTTTACTATCGAGGACCAGAGTAGTATTGCAGCACTTCAGCCTGAGCCAGAGACAGAGAAGACTATAGGAGAGCTAGGTGGCACAAGTAGTGAACTTGTTCTAGAATATCTAAAGAAAGTAAGGCCTAACAAGGCAGAAGGACCTGATGAAATCCATGCTAGACTTTTAAGAGAATCTGAAAGGGAGTTGTCGGTTCCATTAGCCATAATATTTTCTAAATCACTCGCAGATAGTAAAATTCCACTTGATTGGAAAAGAGCAAATGTTGTTCCTATTCATAAAAAGGGAGATAGAAGTAAAGAGGAAAACTATAGACCGGTTAGTCTGACCTCATTAGTCTGCAAGGTGCTTGAATCAATCATCAAAGATAAGATTGTTGAATTCTTGGAGCAAAATGAACTCATCAAGGATACACAGCATGGCTTTAGGAAGGGCCGTTCTTGTTTAACTAATCTTCTGGAGTTTTTGGATGTTGCAACAGATAGCTTTGATCAGGGTAAACAGCTAGATGTAGCTTTTCTTGATTTCAGTAAAGCATTTGACAAAGTCCCCCATACAAGACTGGGGTTGCAACTTAAAATTCATGGGATCAGGGGCAAGATTCTGGATTGGATAGAAACGTGGCTTTCAGGACGCCAGCAAAGGGTTATATTGAATGGGTGCCAATCACAATGGAAGGAGGTTCTCAGTGGGGTTCCACAGGGCTCAGTCCTGGGCCCATTGCTTTTTATAATATTTGTGAATGCAATTGAGAACAGTATAGACAGCAAAGTCTTGAAATTTGCAGACGATCTAAAAGTTGTCAGGATTATTAGAGGAAAACATGATCAGGATGTTTTTCAATCAGATCTGGACAAGCTAGTTGAGTGGTCTGAAGCATGGCAGATGAAATTCAATTTGAGTAAATGTAAGATTATGCACGCTGGACGGGTTAGCAGTAAACATAGGTGTGAAATGGGTGGGCAGAAAAGGGAGCAGATTGAAAAGGAAAGAGATTTAGGTGTCGTGGTAAACAATAGACTATCAGCGTCAGACCAGGTTGTAGAAGCTAGGAAAAAGGCACTTAGAATGCTAGGGGCCATTAACAGAAATGTTTCCTACAAGAGTGAAAAGGTAATAACAAAACTGTATTGTGCATACGTTAGACCACATTTGGAGTATTGTGTACAAGCCTGGTCTCCAACATATGAGAAAGATTGCTGGTTGTTAGAAAGAGTTCAAAAAAGGGCAACAAAAATGGTTAATTGTCTTGGTAGTTTACCTTATGAAGATAGATTAAAGAAATTTGGTATGTTTTCACTTAGATATAGAAGGCTAAGAGGAGATCTAATTGAAGTCTTCAAATTTGTAAATAGTCAGCATTCTGGATATTTAAAGGGTATGTTTGAGTTCAATAGGGAAAATCGAGGTAGAGGTCATCAGCATAAACTCATTATGAAACAAAGTAGGACTAGGCTACGACAGTCATTTTTCAGTAGAAGGGTTGTAGGACATTGGAATATGCTACCAGGGGATGTCGCTGATGCAGTGACACTTGCTTCCTTCAAAATTAGATTAGATAAATACTTTACAGAGAAGGGATTAGTTCATAAATACTCGTGGGATTAGCCTTCTTTTATGCAGGTAGAGTAAGGTGATTTGAAGGGGCGAGACTGGTGGAGGGGGGCGGGGTGGGGTGGGGTGCAACCTCGGATGGGCCCAAGAGGCTCTTTGTTGCACTTTTCTTTTATGTCTTTATGTCTTTAATATGAACACCTTAGCGGCAGAATCGTTCCGGGCAGAGGGTGTTCACCGATACCCGCCGTGTTAGCGTATATGGAACGGCGCGCAGTGGTTCGTTCCAGCCTCTGTGGACACGAGAGTATCGAATAATTTAAAGATGCGCAGCAATATTCCACAGGGTATATTGAAGGGGGTATGCTCAAATTCAGTATATATGATCTCAATAATTAGCCTTTTCTGAGAATGTTCTTTGAAATTGTGTCTATCATTTCAATTTTAATTTACATTGTTCGGATTGATTTGGCTATTTTCATCTTTCTTTTCCAAATATTGAAAATATAATAGTCCTAGTTCCGAACCCGGAGTATAGTATAATAACGCTAGATGTAAACTAAATATGGTGACATTCTAGTAGGCTACAAACATTGCGCACTTGTTCTTAATTTGATTTGTTTGTTTTGAGTGCGTTCGGAAGGGCCATTCTCCCACGCATTTCGCGAAATCTTTTGCGATTGGCCGTTCGGAGAGCACGAAATGAGGGATTTCGCGAAATAACGTGGAATCGACGGAGCATGTCACGGCGGTGTTTTCAAAGATGGCGGCCCACATTGAGGAGATGGGGTAAATGTAGATTGATCTAAGGTGGCGAAAACTCTGTGTGAGGTTAATCATGATGAGAATTAAAATAACCGGTAACCTCATAATAAGTATGTAAAGTAATAAATTAAGGCCGAAATTATATTAGATATTTGGCTATTGAAGCTTCGTCAGCCAAGCGGCTGACGAAGCGGCTGACGAAGCGGCTGACGAAGCTTCAATAGCGAAATATCTAACATAATTTCGGCCTTAATTTATTTCTTTACATACTTATTATGAGGTTACCGGTTATTTTAATTCTCAGTAAGTGTAGATTGTAGAATCACCGATATATATGGAAATATGTGATTTTCATAATTGGTAACTGTGTTATAATATGAGGCATGCTTCCAGATGCATATCATGCCATGCCAGATGCATACTTGTGAACCTATCAATAAATAATTGTATATTGAATTGCTTATATTGATGGTGATGACAATGGCCAATGGTGATGTTTTTTATTCTTGATTTGTTGTGTCATCTGTGATCAACAGTATGTAATAGTAGTCTTTCTCAAAATAATTGCTGCCAACCAAAGATCATTGTTATGAAATCATTGTTTAAATGCCTAAATGACACACATACGGTGAATCCGGCGAATTTCTCGCGAAATTCCTACCGAACGACCATGATAAATTTCGCGAAATATTTCGCGAAATTTGTCGCCTTCCGAACGCACCACTAGACTCGTAGTTCCCCGACCAGTTTTCATAAGATAATGTTCGTACTGACATTAATACTTGATAACTTTAATGTTTACCAAACACTTGAAGGGGGAAGGAAACACTTGAACACTTGAAGGTTCACCTTCAAAATGGGGTTTTGAACTGAACAATCAGTTTTGTAGCCCATGTTGAGAAATCCCTGCCTGCAAGTTTTCTTGGCAAAAAAGACTCCAGCCAAATATATTTGACTTATAATAATTAACATGCTTATAGTTTAGCCAAAACAAATTAATATCATATATATATATATATATATATATATATATATATATATATATATATATATATATATATATATATATATATATTATATATTATATATATATATATATATATATATATATATATATATTTATATATATATATATATATATATATATATATATATATATATATATATATATATATATATATATATATATATATATATATATATATATATATATATATATATATATATATATATATATATATATATATATATATATATATATATATATATATATATATATATATATATATATATATATATATATATATATATATATATATATATATATATATATATATATATATATATATATATATATATATATATATATATATATAATATATATATATATATATATATATATATATATATATATATATATATATATATATATATATATATATATATATATATATATATATATATATATATATATATATATATATATATATATATATATATATATATATATATATATATATATATATATATATATATATATATATATATATATATATATATATATATATATATATATATATATATATATATATATATATATATATATTTATATATATATATATATATATATATATATATATATATATATATATTTATATATATATATATATATATATATATATATATATATATATATATATATATTTTATATATATATATATATATATATATATATATATATATATATATATATATATATATATATATATATATATATATATATATATATATATATATATATATATATATATATATATATATATATATATATATATATTAATGAGCGTTTACATGACAGTAACGACCGTTAAAACGTTCATAAAAACAAATGCTATGGAAAAAGTTTTTGGTCGAGGTGGGATTTGAACCCACGGCTCTATCCAAAGTCAAACTTTGTGCCTTTGGGAACACGATTTCCCAACACCCAAACAAAAAGTTATGTGAAAACAAAAGTAAGATTATAATACTGGCTCTCTAAAGATGTTTTACTTGTATTATTTAAATTAATGGAACCGAAGATACAGAGTGCCAAACATGAGAAATTTCCCGTTGTCTCTATATTAGACATCGTTGGCTTCGGGCTCTTGGGAACACGATTTATAGCCCTCAAATCGAAAAATACCTCCAAAAGCGTCAAAAGCAGATGAAATTTTCTACTCGATAGCATCTAGGTTTTTCAAATTACCCTCTCATATTTTCTGTAAATTCACGCTGAAAATGGCGAATTTAACATTAAATCCTATGGGCCTAGTAGTATTTGCATCCAAAAACTAGATCGGGCTACCATATGGTTTGAGAGGGGGCCGATATTCCATTCCCTAACGAATTCACCGATTCGCTGAATTGGGTTGTGTAGCATTGGTATAAATAGCATGGCAGTACAATCCGTTCTTTCTGAGCGAACGTGAGGCCCGGAAGGGTTCCCACTTGCCCAGTCACGCCCGTATAATGTATCTCAGAGACTACTCGGTCGATTCAGGTGAAATTTGGTGTGCTGCCTCTGATAGACATACAAGCAATAGTCCACATGATGAATCGAAAGTCGCATATCCCGGGCGCACGTGCAGTACCCTTTGTTATATATCAGAAACTACTAGGCCCATTGAGCTGAAATTGTACATGCAGACTAGAATATGACTACCAGCTGCTTTACACATGTCGGGACGTGCGTCATTATGCACGTGCGCACGTGCGAATATCTATTTTGTATTTCGGAAACTACTGGGTAATTGAGTTGAAATTTGTACATGCGGTTTTGGGCATGACTACCAACTGTTAAACGCGAATCGGCGCCTATAGGCGTATACGTATGCGGCAATGTGCACGTGCGCACGTGCGCCACCGTATTTCAGATCTCAGAAACTAATGAACCCATCGAGATGAAAATTCGCATGCACCATGGGGAACGACTGTTAGTAGTTTTGTAAGTAGCAGAACTCGAGTCACTATTCACGTGAGCACGTGCATACTACTTCATATGCCATACTCCGAGCTTATGCGAAAGTGCTCGTTCGGTCATCGCCCAGGCGTTTTGCTTGTAGAAACCGTTAGTAACGCCCCTCACATTTCCGTAAAAACAAAACCACGCGTGTTTTTAGGTGTTTCACGCAATAAAGCAAGCACCATCGACACACAACTGTATCGCCCAGAAGGCCTAGAAGGGTAGGGTGTTCATCGTTGATGTCAACGGGCCCTGTATAACGATTTAAACGCTAAAAAAAAAAAATGATCATTGATCAATGACTATTAAAGCTGACATAACGGCGTTACGTTGCAAGACCTAGCAGTGGAGCGTGTGTTGTCCCAACAGGGTGCTGTCATCCCGGGTATGTTTACAATTTATATATTGTTGACGACCATGGAATTGCAGGCATATAACACGGTCATGCAATTATGATTACAGATGCACAAGATACGTCCTACGGCGATGCAGCAGGGGGGGGATATATTGCATAACTTGCATCATGCTAGATACTCAAAGGCAGAGAAGTCACCATTCCCTTGCGCATATTATGCGTGGAGCCATTGCGAAAGTTGGTACAGGCATATATAATGTAGTTTGACGTTATCGAAGCCATATATATAATTTTGGTGCCAGTGATATGCTGGGGCACCAAGGCAGGTACTCGAGTCGAAAGCGAGTTGAAAACACAACTCGACAGCCTGGAATATAAAGCTCTTATAACCTTGAACAAAACATATCAGGACTTAATTGACATGTAGGTATATAAAATAAGACAATATTTCTAAAATATCAACCACATATTTTAAGAATAACCAGCCAAGGTAAAACAAAACAAAACAAAACCAAATTACAATAAACCTCACGTAGCGAGCAATTTCCATACTCCCAATGGTACATAAAAGTGCACTAGCACGTGACATCGAGGCGACGAAGTATTTTCTTAAGGAATGATATCGTACCAGCTGCGCCAGAATGCGTAACTCCAAAACGTTTTGACTCCTGATTGGTCGTGATCCAAGAACGTTTCTACTATTGCATAAATAAAACAAATCTGAATGCCTTATTGGCCGCTCAAATTTACCAACAAGATCAACTTTAATCCAGTATTGCGAGATAAAGTGGCCATTTTGGTGATTCGGACCAACATGTTCGTAATCGTCAGACATTTGTGTCTCATATTGTATTGATTCAACAAACTAAAAAGATTACTGGGTCATCCCATATTGCTTTCGAGTGAAAGTTGTCATCGTTTTCTTCGACGCAATACGAATCGGGGAGGTTTCCTTCCAGACCAGAACGCGTGCCGGGGCCTTCAGAAATACCTTCTTCACTGAAGATATCACGTCCTTGACTCTCGGGAACATCTCCATCACCTCCTCGCAGACTCTGCAGCGCATGTGCCAGGCAGGTTACATGCAGCATGGTCGGATAGAACACTTTCAGGTCTCCCCGCCTTAAACATGTACGCTGCTGCGTCGCTCACTAGTAGTTTGAGCTGAGCCGGGTCGAAGCTCGGCCACAGGTCCCGGATGGTGTCGTTGATGAGTCGCGAGCTACTGGATGAATTGATCTTCTCTAGAAAAGCACAGTTTGCCAGAAACGGCGGTCCGTACTCAGCGGCGTCCAGTTTACCGATAAGGACATTCGCCACCTACCGACCACGCGTTTTCGTCGTTTCATTAACACCAATCCATACAGATGCATCGGCGAGGGATGACCGTATCTCTTCCTTAGCTTCGTCACAGCACTCGGGCAAGAACCTCTTACGGAGAGAGGACTCGGAAGGCAAACTGATCCCCATCTTGCTTTCTAGTAATCCACGAAACTTCATGTTCTCCATCTTCTGGAAAGGTATGTTCGCAGACAGTAGCGCCTCATAGAGTTCTTTCCCGATGACGTGCTTGTGAGACCGCTTTGCATCAGATGGTCCAGTGAGAGCATCATCCAGTTGAGATTGGATTGCGCTTCGTTTTCGTTTGAGGCCCATGTTCTTGACCTGTACACTGGAGTTCTTATGTTGAGTGACCTGAGATTTTTGGTTGGCATTAAATGCTCTCAGACTTTGCAGAAAACACACTTTCCATCGGAATTCAACTCGAACGAATAATCCGCCCGCTCGTTGTTTTCGCTCAACCACTGATTCTTCCTATAAGCAGACGACATCTTAGAACCAGATTCGCAACGTTTCGGTACAAAATTACAAAGGATTCTGAATTACACCACCACCGCTTTGCAATACACGAATACTGGCTGGCGCGTTTCGGGAAACGCGCGCGAAGTTTTATTAAGCGCGCGCACTGAGCGTGCAACAAACACATCCTGGTCCTCTGCGTAGGCGATTCAACAATAAATTCATATCAGGGAAAAATATACCGAATTAAACTTTAAATTTGTACCAATTCGACACAAAATATTGCTGATACATGGTGGAGGTGAAAAAACGAAATATGTTGTTTTATGTAAGAAAATGTGGTCTTATGTGATTTTGACGGGAAAAACAAATATTTGTGTAAAACAATAAGTTATATGTAAAAATAAAATTCGTGTCTCTAGTTATTTATCAACAGCCTCCAAAGATCCTCACTTCAGGAGATTACCTGACCTGGTAACCAATCCCCTGCCGGCAACATTGTGACCTTCTCTAGATGGACATTAACATGCACTGATAATACATCTCAAGTTCACATAAATGGTATAGTTATGTCTCATACTCTGATGCATTTGTAAAATCTTAACCCGCGCCCGCTGGGGTATTCAGCCGAACAGCTGCCACCCCCGCTGGTGGGGGGGGGGGCAGATTCTGCCTCCTCGTTATCTTCCGAACCAATAACCGCAGTGAGACGAGCAAGGCGGCAATCGAAAGCTCTCAATGAGACGCATCTAACGCATACGCGAAATTGTCCAAATAAGGTCACATGTCAGGTCACGGTCAGGTCAAAGATAACAATGGAGATATTTTAGTTTCGGGCCATACTTTCCATCCAAAGCTTTAGATTGAGACCATTATCGCACAAAGTGCTCTCAAAGGTATGATGCATATCCCGCATTCAGCAAAAGTGAAATTGTAAGCAAAGGTCAGGTCGATATCAGGTCACAAAAGGTCGATGTTGGCAAGAGGTCTGACGAAAGTCATGCGACACATTTTGTATGTGTCATTGTACACGTATAATTAGATAGTAGCAGCCATTTTCACAACTTAACACCATTTGAGGTCAAGGTCAGGTCACAAAGTCAATATTTTAAATTAATTAATATAAATAAAAAAAGCATCTTTCTAGACCAGGTTTGTCTCAGAAATACAGCGGTGGCAGCATTTATTTGTCTGGATCTGGTCAACAAAAGCCAAAAATGTAATAAAAAAATGACGTCATGAGTTACAAATACTTTGGGAGCCAAGTCGGTCAAAAATAAAGATATTGCTTTTAAATTTTGTTTGAGTATCGTCATACTTGGTTCTCTCATATATATTCCTTTTGTAATATCTTCAAAACAAATTGATTTTGTGGACATTTTCTGAAAAAAACATCAGTTTTAATTTTTAGCCCGGTCAAAACCCAGCATATCGAAAATCCGAGATAACCATTTTGTAGAGAAGGTTATTTTCTTTCTTTTGACGTTTTTAATTTGTGATTTTATTCAAAACTCGATTTTCTATGATTTGTCAAACATTTATCGTTTTTCCACCAAAAATGGTATGACATGACGTCATTAAAACGTCACTATTTCCCAAAGTACTGCATCCATTTCATTGAAATTTTGTGAGAAGACGTAGATTCGATGCAGCATAAGGTACTGTACGTTTCACATCGATATATACATATCATAGTTATCGAGTTATCGCGAAAATCCGGGGGGAACTTTGCCCCCCGCGCATTATGGGCCAGGAGCCCGATCTAGCCCGCCATAATTGGTCGGAGTGATTTTTTTCATTTGAATATGGGACATACTTGAATATGTTCAGAATAGACGGTGGATTAAGAATATGGCAACTGTTTTTTTAGTACAATCACACGTGGAGGTATAAGCGGCACGGGAACACGGACCTTTGTACGAAGCTTACAAAAGGGAGACCGCGGCTCGCGAAATCGATGTATGTTTATGATGTAGTGACGAATGGATAAAGCAATAATCTTGCAATGTGCATGTTTCCAGGTTTAAATGAAACCTTGGCTACACTAGAATCAAAATCAAAACTAAAAGTAAGGTATTTCGTGCTTTTAATGACAATTTGTGTTGACATAACATAAATATCGGCAAAAACTTGAATGCAAGCTTCTTTGATAATGCCGATCTAATGGATAACGCACGATAACACGGAAATACGAGTATGGTTGGGACCCTCAATGGTTCGGCTTGCTGTGGCAAGTCCAATTTTCTGCCCCAACCTGCCACTGCACCCATGAGGGGTAATTGTATGATTTCTGCAATGGTCTGCAATGCAATGTAATGCAATGCAATGGTCGTGACGGTCCACCCACGCTGAGGTCCGACATCAAACCCTACTGGACCACGGAGCGACTGCTGACAATGCAGAGATGGTGGCGACTCTGCGAGCCTCAGTGAGCGCCGAGTTGCGCTTAACGTGTGTTTTCAAGTGGGGATTGGACTTGTAGTTAAGTGGGGGATTTGTAGTTAAGTGACGATAGTAACGGTAGTATTTGGAAAAGGTAGTACGAAATGGTTTCCAAATTCATAATGCTTGCTCCAAGTGCCCATGCCAATATCTAAGGCTGAAAAATGCCGATATTTGGTGAGGTCAATAATCAATGATGTCGGGCTAGATCGGGCTCATGGCCCATAGTGCAGCGGGGCGCGGATTAACTTTGTCAAGGGCAACTGAAAGTAGTTTGTGTATAAACGTTCGTTTATTGCGACCGTGATCTCGTGACAAGCTGTCACACTCACATTATACTAATTGTTTGCTAATTCATCCACGACTAACATTGTAAATTCCTGCAGCTGTCAAAGCGCACCACGTTAAAGGGTCTGTCCCACCTTCCCAAAGTTGTCAAATGTACGCCGCTTGTGGTGCACAATATGAAGTAATTGCTGCCGAACACGGGTATGCCATTTGTTTCTCGCAACCAGTGCTCAATTTAATAAACAGTTAAGTTTTAATATTTGGGTTGATGACGTCATATTGAGCTCTAGAGAGCTACACAGAAATCCTTTACGCTGCCAAAGTATGGGCACAATTATTTCGAGACAATTATGGCGCTTTGAATACAAAACAAACCACCTACCAAACCATTGAAACGTAGCAAATATCTCCAAGGTTTACTTTAAAACAAGTCGACTATCATTTCCAGTTGGGTAAAGAGAGGCGACGCTGTCGCTTAGAGGCCCTATTCAAATACACATGGGCCTTATTTTTTTACAGATGTCAAAAACAAACTCGAATATCTTTTTGATTAGATCATTGTGGTTGTTTTAACTGCTACCATACTTAATTTCAATGCCAAGCCATCAAAATGGCTATTTCAACTCAAATATAATGGTAAGGTGGGATAGTCCCTTTAACACGCGCCCTGGAGGGGGGCGAAATCCGCCCACCCCTCTGGTTTTTCGAGGATAGCGCAAAAACAGCGGCGCGCAGCGCCGCCGTTTTTTGTATACCTGTTTAGAAATGAACTTCTCGCATTATGTAAAATTCTTGGCCGCAGGCCATCTCAGGTCAGGTCACCAGACCAGGTCACGTGATGACCTCAACTCCAAAACGTTTGCAGTAGTACCACAGCCACAGTTTTACGCCGATCGGTTTCAATCTTGCAGGACTTCATAAGGTCATAGATACCAACAATTTGTTTATCTCGGATTTCTAATATCGGTGACCTAAGGTCAGGTCAATTTTTTGACCGCCAACACGGTTTTATCAATAACTATCGACATAATGCAGATAGAGAAGAGAAAACGGTACCAATATGTTTGTCTCGTCGAGACACGTCTCCCAATATGCAACATGACCAACTTGGGTCACCACTTGACCTTGACCTGAGGTCAAATTTCTCAGTTGACCTAACTCGGTCACCATGAATATGATTCGAGGCGCCTTGACAAAACACACGCGATGGCGTAAACATTATTTCTTTATCTTTATTATGTAAAAGGTTATTTGGGGAAAACAGTTTTGAAAACAAAATCACCTTTTTGACATTCGATGACCTCTGCAGCCTAAACTATTGACCTGAGCTCAAATCTGAGGACACCTATGTCGATTGCATTTTTCAATGACTTTCGATTCCTTTTTTTCCGTTTGCTGCTACCTATCATAGTTCCCGAGATATTTGGGGGTGTTCGAACCGAAGTCTTGAAAACTTGAAAATCTGACCCTTGATGACCTCTGGTGACCTCAATATTGACCTGAAAAAAAATTAACGAAATACTTTCGAAAGAGCTTGTCTCGAGCTATCTAACGTCGTTTCCCGCTTGTCGCTACGTTGCGTGGTTTTCGAGATCATAGGTGTGGGGGGGGGGTGCGAAATCCGCCTCCCCTCCAGGGCGTGTAATTATCAGAGGCCTTCCAGGGCGCGTGTTAACACGCGCTGTGGAGCGGGGTATGCCACTAACACGCATTGGAGAGGGGGTCACTTTAGTGCCCCCCCCCCTAAGATCTCCGAAAGTATGTGAGCTAGAATGATAAAACTTTCGGGGTAGGTAGGTGCTATGATTATCTACATTTTGAAAATTTGTATTGACCTTCGGTCAATATTTTCAAGGTCAAACGAGGTCACGAAGGTCAAATCTGGACAAATGTCACAATTTTTGGAATTTGACCTCTGTGACGTCACAGGTCACCAGCAATGTGTCCAAAGTTGTTTCCGGGGATGGACATTGACATTGTCTACCGAATGACGTTTGAATCATCCCGATCCCACTGTTGGTTCCGAATATATCGATTTGCCGACCGCGATTCGGCAAATCGATACGGAATTGATATTACTTGGTTTTCTGCTTATCTTCGGAATCACACTCAGAGCGTGAGATTCACTGACGCTCTGGGCAACACAAATTTCAGCTCCGCTTCCCAACAGCATCGTTTTTTCAGGGTTCTGCCCTCAGCCTTCGCCAACGACCTCAGTTTGTTCGCCGGGGACGCAGTAGAAGTACAGTATGCCGATGATACACAAATTTTAGTCTGGCAAAAAGTTTGAGCTCAATAACGTCGTGAGTAGGATGGGACGTGCGCTTGCTTCTCTAGGCATCTGGTTTCGTGGAAACGGCTTAAAAATCAACACTGATACAATTCAACTGATGCTGTTGGGAAGCGCTCAAAATTTGCGCAATGCCCCGAACTTCACGGTAAAATTTCGCGATCACTCTCGTACCTATTTCGGAAGCTAAGAATCTCGGCATCACCTTTGATCGCATTTTGAACTGGGACGCCCATGTAACCTCCGTTACTAGACGCTTTTTTGGCATTCTCAGTGGTCTATCACATCTTAGGAGCCGCCTGCCATCGTCCGTCATCTCTGTGCTGGTCAACGCTCTGGTTCTCTCGCAGGTCCGATACCGCATCACCATATATAGTAACGGTTCACGGAAGAACCTGTCTCGAATTAAAAAAATATATTAACTATGGGGCAAAAGTGATTTTCGGCCGCAAAAAGTTTGATCATGTATCGGACCTGCTTGAGGAGCTGGGTTGGCTTGGCGCGGAAACCTGGTCTTGTACCGCACTTTGTGTTTGACACAGAAAGTGTGCCGTCTCGGCGAGCCTGAGGAGCTGGCCGCAGGTCTCGCCACTGTGGCTGAGATGCGCGAGGTGCGGGAAGTGTCAGGCAGGACCACTCGCCGGGACTGCGACCTGTTTGTGCCCCGGTCGCGCACTGAGATGGGGAAGAGGCGCTTCAGCTGTCGCGGTCCGGGACTGCACAACTCGTTGCCCCCAGACCTGCTGGAGCTTCCTGTGCCGCCGTTTGCTCGCCGCCTAAGGCGACATCTGTCGGCTCAGTCTGCCGCGCCCGACTGACTATTAGCCGTTTCCCGGGCCCGTATGTGATGTGCTTCTTTTTGACCTGTATGAATGTGTGAGTGACTGTGTTGCGCATCCGCCTGACCATTTTACCTTATTTTATCTTCCGACGAGAGGTGGTAACAGCCACACGTTTGTTGTTGATCACTTCAATATACGTCTGAGTCTGAGTCTGAGTCTGATTTGGGCCGCCATCTTGGACTAACGATCCATATAACTCAAAAATTGATCGACTAATTTTTATTTGTTTTTGCGTCAAACGATCCGCTATTGAGTTTTTTATAATAAATTTAGTCCGAATGTTTTTGTATGGATGGATTTCCGAGGTCAGAACCCACGCTAAGCATAGCTTGTTGCGCAGATCCTGACCTCACCACCCGATCGCGCAATTCCTGTTGGCCGGCAGAATTTAGAGACGAAAGTTTTACGTGCCCGACATACCTGGACACGGTCCGCCCCGCTCACTGACGTCACCTGAACTTGATTGCGACCGCTGCCACCGGCCGCAGGCCACCCCAGTCAGGAGCAAATAGCGAGCGCCGAAGCGACTCGAACCCGGGCTGCCAGTACCGGGATAGGTCAGAAGTCCAGCGCTCTACCACTGAGCTACAGGGTCGGACAAAGAGTTGGCGTTAATGTCACGCAACAAACACCGCCCTGCTCCGCTTTGTTTTCGAAATACTCACACAAAAACATGTGGGGGGGGGGGGGGGGGGGGCACAAAAGTGCCCCCACCCTCCACTGCGCATGTTAAGAGCGTTATCTGATACCGATCTTTAGCCTAAGGCGTAGGGATTCCATTGCCTAGACATTAGATATTGCTAATAGCAGCGGATCAGCCGACTTTGACACGGCGTCGGACTTCAGGTGCCTGTCACGCGCGTGGCGTCTTACCGCCCCGGGCATCATGCGACGCTGTCCTGTCGGGTGTCGGATTCCGACACCGCCTCAGGGTATTACAGTCGCCCCTCGGGCCGGTCTGGGGCAGTAGCGATGGGGCAGGCGGCCGAGAGGCGTCAACGATGGCGGTTAGTGACTTTGTTGATTCAGATTGTGGCCGCCGCAGCTGGATCCAACATGTCTGTGTCTGCCCCCGACGGCGCTTTGGAGACTGAAGTATCGTGGCCGCGGGATCTGCTGATCCGGCGGCTTGTGAAAGACTTCGTGGTACAGCTCAATATCGACAACATCAACTTCATCATTGAAGGTTTGTGCACGCTCTTGTCATTCAATCCTGTGTTCAAGGGCAGACAAATGCGGGTGTTTGTGTTTAGCCTCTTGGATCCCGGGATGAAAGTAACCAACATAAAATGACCAAACTTGACATTTTGGCTTATTCAAGGTCAAAACGAAAGTCGGTCGGCTCTTTTTAAGTTCAGCACCAATTGCGCATGCGCAATGACCTGTATACTATAGTATACATCAGGTCTTGAATGTTCATGTTGTCCACTTAGTTTTGACAGTGTACCAGCATCTTACCTGTATCCCGCCCAGCTTCGAATGAGAGTATCTTTAGTACTGGACTAGGTCTAGTATTGTGTGCATATTGTATCGATACCTCGAGCCACTCAGGCCAACGGAGGGTCCCTCAGACCCACTCAGGACCCCTTCACGCGGATCGACTACCGAGGTCCATATCGAGGGACGAGGGGAATACCGAGGGACAGACACCCAGGCATACCGAGGGCCACTCAGGCCGACCGAGGTCACTCAGGCCGACTGAGGATCACTAAGGCCGATCGAGGCCACTCAGGTCGACAAAGGGTCCTCAGGTCGACGAAGAGCCCCTCAGGCCGAACAAAAGCTCCTGAGGGAGACCAAGGGCCCCTCAAGCCGGACGAGGCTCCTTCAAGCTGATGGAGGGGCCCTAAAATCGACCGAGGGCCCCTCAGACCGACTGAGGCCCCTTCATGATGACAGAGGCCCCTCAGGCCGACACAAGGCCCATCAGGCCAAAGAAGAGGTCCTCAAGCAGACACAAGGCCCATCAGGCCAAAGAAGAGGTCCTCAAGCAGACCAAGGGTCCACTCAAGCTGGCCGAGGTTCCCTCGAGCCGACCGAGGGCGCCTAGTCGACAGATGGCCCTCTCAAGCCGACCAGGCGGACTGAGGCCCCCTCAGGCCAGTAGGGAACCTTCTGGCCGAGCAATAGCTTCTCAGGCCGACTTGGACCCCTTCAGGCGGACGAAGGACTTCCTCAAGTCGACGGAGTGCCCCCATCAGGCCAACCGAGGCCCCTTATGCCGACTGAGGCCCTCTCGGGCCGACAAAGGGCCCCTCTAGCCGACAAAGGGTCCCTCAGGCTGAACAAAAGCTGCTCAGATGTCAGACCAAGGGCCTCCTCAAGCCAGCCGAGGTTCCCTCAGGTCAATGGACGGCCCCTAAAGTCGACTGAGGGCCCCTCAGACCGACTGAGTTCCCATCAAGGCCGACAGATGCTCCTCCAGGCTGACAGAAGGCCCCTCAGGCTGACAAAGGGTCTTTCAGGCCGAAGAAGAGCCCCTCAGGCTGACCGGTCCCCGCTCAGGCCGACCAAGGGCCCCCTCAAGTCGGCCGAAGTTCCCTCAAGCTGATCGAGGGCCCCTCAGGCCGACTGAGGTCCCTCAGGTCAGCAGGGGAACGCTCAGGCCGAACAATGGCTCATCAGGCCGACTGGGAGTTGGGACTCCTTCCGGCGAACGAAGTCCTGAATGTATACTATGGTATACAAAGAAGGAAGTGTCGAAGCTCTAAATGTGCGTGCACTATAGTATACAAACGAGGAAGTGAAGAAGGCCTGCACGATACTATACCTAGTATACAAAGGAAACTGAAAGTAACATTTTGCATTACTCGGGCACAAGGAAAATGTATATTTAGGTATGACAGATATTTTGCTAATCTACATGTGAACAAAAATGGCCACATCTGTACGCAGGCACGTAGCCAAGGGGGGGGGGGGCGGCCGCCGAGGGCCCTTTTCGGCGCGCGGCCAACGAGACCGCGCGAAGCGCGATATCATGGGCTCTTTACCACGCGAAGCGTGGTCTTTAGCGAGTTTAAAGCACTTCATAGGCCCTTTGGGCCACCAGGGCCCTCTGAAAGACCAGAGGGCCCCTTACACGTTCAAAAGAGCCATGTGCATGTCAGAGGGGCCCCTGGCCAGACCGAAAGGGCCTCTGAGCGGGTCAGAGGGCCCCTGAACACGTCGAATGGGCCCCTAGCCAGCACAGAGGGGCCCCTGGGCAGATTGAGAGGCTCCTGAGCATGTCGGTAGGGCGACAAAGGGGCCAGCGCAGTACCTTGTCAGGCCATAAGGGCCCCTGGACAGACCAGAGGACCCCTGGGAAGTTAAAGGGGCCCCAGGGCAGGTCGGAGGGCCCTCGAATCATGTCGAAAGGCAAGAAAGTAGCCAGTGCAGTTCCTTGCCAGGTCGGAAAGGTCCCTTAGAAGGCTGGAGGACCCCTGGAGAGACCAGAGGGCACCTGGAAAATTCAAAGGGCCCCTGAACAGATCGGAGGGACCCCTGACCAGACTAAAAGGACCCCTGGGTGGGTAAGAAGGGTTCCTGAACATGCCGAATTGGCACCTGGTCAGCACGGAGGGGCCCCAGGGCAGATCGGAGGGACCCTTGAGCATGTCGGCAGGGCGACAAAGCAGCCAGCGCAGTCCGACCAGAAGAGTCGCTGGCCAGATCGGAGGGGCTCCTGGGCAAATCAGAGGGCCGTTGGCTAGACCGAAAGGGTCCCTGGGCCGGTCGGAAGGGCCCTTGAACATGCCGGATGAGTTCCTAGCCAGACTGGAGGGGCCCCTGGGCAGGTCGGAGGGTCCCCTGAGCATGTCGACAGGGCGACAAAGCAGCCATTGCAGCCCCTGGCCAGGTCGGAAGGACCTCTGAACAGGTCGAATGGGCCCCTTGACACACAATGGGGGCTTCTTGGAAGGTCAGAGGAGTTCCTGGTCAGACCGGAAGGGCCAAAAGCACGTAGATATCCCAGATGAAGATTAAATACAAAGAGGACTTCCTCTACGATACAAATATTAAAAGCGAAGCTTTCGGGTATATTGTAACACCCTTCGTCAGGGTGTCACAATATGTTCGAAAGCTCCGATTTTTTTTTCTTGTAGAGTAAGCCCTCTTTGTATTTTATATATATGACCCACTCCACATCATGTCTCTTCGCTTCGCGGATCCAGATGAGTCCCTGAACAGGTCGGAAGGGCCTTTAAAAGGTCGGACGGGCCCCTAGACGATCTGAAGGGACCCTGGGCCTTTGAACAGTAAGAATGCAGTTGTCCAGGGAATACAACTAAAAAAATTGCGCCGCTCCGCGGCGCAATTTAACTACAAATTCAATTAACCCGCGAGTCACTGGGGGCTTTTTTTAGCCCCCCCTTAGGAATATTAGGCATATCTCAATAACTAATGCAGATATCGACGCCAAACTTTCAGTACCTATCCGGGCATCATTTTTACACATTATAAGAAAAAAATAAAAAATTTCGTCAGAATTTATTTGAGATATAGTGAATTTAGTGACGTCACTAAACACGATATTGACACCAAAATCGGCTATATTTTGCCAGGCCCTACAAATGCCGCATATGAAGGAAAATGCAATCGAAAAACGCTAAAAGGTAGAACATTGCAAGGGCTACAAACAGGCTATCTCGAAATTTCGAAACATTTGGGTTTTGACCCAAAATTTTCAAAAAAAAACTTTTTTGAAAAAATGCTCACAAAATCAAATATTTGAAAGATATTGAAAAAACCGGAATATATATCAGATAACAACATATGGGCAACTACCACACCAAATTTCAAAATTATATCATTTTTTTAACTTTCATGACATATAAAGTATGGGTAAATCATGACGTCAGATTTTGAAATTGCGTTTTTTGGATTTTATTGACCGGATACAGACAAATAAATGCCAGCACTGTTTTCTTTAGATAAATCTGATATAGAAACATGCCTTTTTTATTTCGATTTATCAATTTCAAATTTTGACCTTCAGTGACCTGAACTTGACCTGAACTTGACACTAACTTCACGTAAATGAAGTCAGGTGGTAAAATGACTTCTACTATCGAATTCTACGCGTAAAAGCATCCATAAACCATGTGCTGCATGACTTTCGTTGATATTTTGAGTGTAGTAACCTTTTGTGACCTGACCTTGACCTTGCTCTTTTCCAACAATCTCACTTTAGCTCATGTGGGATATGTATCATACCTTTGACATCACTTTGGGTGATTATAGGCGTAATCGAAGGCCATGTATGGCAAGTATTGTCCATAAACTCAAAAACCTCGATTTTGACGTTTGACTTGACCGTGACCTGACATGTGACCTTAAATTGACATTTTTAAGTTTGCGTTAGGCTTCTCTCATTGAGCGCTTTCGAATGCCGCCTTGCGCGTCCCGCTGCGATCATTGGTTCTGAAGATACCAGGGGGGCTAAAAAAGCCCCCCCCCCCAGTGAGTCGTGTTACAGAATATACCCCAGTGACTGCCGGGTTAAATGCGGGTTAGAAAAAACGGCCCGTTTCTCGGCGCATTTATGTGTTATGTTGCTACTTTCCTATATAATTGTGCAAAATAGTTCACTTTAGCGCCTTTTTTTACCGCACTTTTAAGCGCACAATATAACATTTTTAGAGGCCCGCACCATACGCAATGCGACGCATTGATGAGAAAGCATATCCAGGGCACACGACTAAAAATGTTTGCGCCGCTCCGCAACGCAAGCTGTTTAAGAGTTCCAGATCTTGATCGTAAAAATATTCCAAGTTGATATAGCTGATTCCAAATTGGTGTCGCTGGTTCCAAACTTGATATGGAAGTTTGCTAACTCCAGCTCCTAAAAGTTGGTATGGCCCATGCCATACCTGTCATACTGCATTTTCCATCCTTATAACGTGTCTTTTCATCCGTTTTGTTTGGCCCCTTTAACGCTTGGGAAGGGGGACTTTTCAACGCTCGGGAAGGGCCTTTTCGAGGCGCCGCCACCCCCCCCCCCCCCTGGACGAAATGCTGGCTACGTGCCTGTCTGTACGACAGATTAAATGCAAAATTCTTCGAACACATTTTATTCAATGTTGTCCAGAGTCTCGATGTGTACTACAATATACAAATTAATTCTACACCGTTTTAGATAATATAGGAAAACTTTGCAACTTGCAGCCATCGTTATTGCTTATTTGTCAGCGTTACTTCAATGCCAGTGAATACACACAACATATCTGACCAGTAATTGCTTACTTTATCAAACATCAAACTAGGATTGCAGGCTTCAGGAGCTAGGATTGCAGGAGACTCACCTGCACCTGCACGCGTCCGCCGGGCCGCCATGACCGGACATCGAAACGGCTCTGGTGGCAGAGTTTTGATATGAAAGTGTCACTTTCGACACCAGGTGGCCGACATTGAATCAATTGAAGTATCAAGTGATCATGTCTCTGGCACGGTCTCCCGAGAAACAAATGGGATTGCAAAGCCTTTCAACTCATGTATACATAGGTGTCAATTTATATACTTTTTTGGAGGGGTGGGGGGCTCGGCCCCCCAATGTTGAGTTCGGCCCCCAATGGTGCTCTCGGCCTCCCCAATGACGTGCTCTCGCCCCCCCCCCCCAATATTGTCCGCCCTTAGATCAGGTGCTTGACATATAGGTACAGGCATAGGTGTCGATTTATATACTTTTGGAGTGGCCCTGTTGAGTTCGGCCCCCCGAAGGTGCTCTCGGCCCCAATGTTTTCTGGCCACTGGCGTATCCAAGGAGCCCGAAAGGCCAGCGGCCAGAGGTGCAAAACATGTCTAGGCTGTCACCAACACACTTTAAAAGCACAAAATGCGAAATGGTATCTCCTCGGATGTAGGCCTCTATATTCTGCAGGGCCTCTAAATGGTCGCAAAAATAAACATCGGACAGGCCCATGTTGAACCGGACCTATGCTTAGATTGATTGATAAGTATGTAGTCTGATACAACAGAATTTGCGGCAACTGACTTCCTTTGGCACCATGTGAAGTATTAACACGCGCACCGACGTGGGGGGGGGGGGGAGGAGGATATACGCCCACCTGAGATTTTCGTCGATATTGGGAAAACGGCGGCGCCCAGCGCCACCAAACTTGACATAGCTATTCGGGAATCAATTACCCACATTGTGTGTATTTCTTTTTATCTCGAGTCATCTCAGGTCAGGTCCATCTCAGGTCAGGTCAGGTTGAGTCATCTCAGGTCAGGTCCACAGGTCGCGTTAAGTGACCCCATCTCCAAGCAAGTTTTTGAAAGTGTGTGGTCGTGCCACAGCCACAGTGATTGACCGAGCGGTTTCAAACTCACAGGTCTTAAAGGGAATAGTTCACCTTTACCATGGGGTTTTGGACTGAGATAGCAGATTTGTAGTGTAGATCTAAAAATGGTTTGTGGTGAAAGAATTACCTCTCTACGTTAAGTAATTTCGACACAGGACTAGTGGGCCCGTTTTCATTCCCGCTCTTCCGGGCCACAATCGGGGAATGAACGCTCGCCAGAGGTATGACGTCATACCCGCTGACGTCAGAATTGCGTCATACGCAGATTCTGCCGCAAACTAGCCGTGGTATTTATACAGACTTTGGCCGTGGTCATTAGTAACTTTGAAATAGTACAGAAGTAATATAGGTTGTTGTTACCAAGGTCTGTTATTACCACCGAGTTGGTTCAGTGTCTGGATGCATTGCCGGGATCAGAAGCCAGAATTCCGAGTTTGCGAAATTGTATTGTAAGAAGGTGCAAATCCAATAGAGAAACGGGGCGACCCTGAGTTGAACGCGACGATTTTCTGGTGAGTTCTTGTTCTTGTTGACCTTATACATCATTGATCATGAATCTGATTTTTACACAGACCAGGTATTTCATGTGTTTGTTTCATGGAAATGCTTACTTGATTGGTTCTACAGAAGTATAATGAAAATATGGTAAATATTTTACTGCAGCCCATGATAGAAATATGAATATAATATATCTAAATAAAATGGGAAATTGTATTAATATCCAGACAATTATTGCATATGACACAGAAAGCTAACAGGTGGACATGTTTTGTCATAAAATACTTGATCAGCACCTTTTGATTCATTGTGTAAAATTGCATCTTGCCTAATGAAGCCTTATGATGAAACACGTCCAACTGTGGCGCCTCTAACCTCTTCAAAGTTGCTCCAACTTTCAACTGTCCCAGGCGTACACAAGGGTGGGAGGGCAAATGGACCAATGCCCCCCCCCCCCGAAGGTCTGTATGTGCCCCTTTGGTAAACCAAATTAATTAATTTGTGTTTGTTTTTTAGGAAAAAGTTGGGCGATATTCCGCTTTTGCACACCTTTATATAGGTAAATTGAATTAACATTTCAGTTGTAATGGCGGAGTCATTGCGGTTGGTTGGGGGGATTGATGGGTGATACAAAATATTATTGTTAGGTAAGTACTGATAATGTCTCTGTTTTGAGTGCAGTTCTAATGCAATCAGACGTGTAGAATTAGTATAAAATATTTGGTTTTCCTATAAAAAGGTGTGCAAAACCGGAATACGACCAAAAATTGTTGAAAATATGCCCCTCAAAAAATATATTGGGTAAAATATGGTGAGTTTTTTTGGGTTGGGGTACTTTATGCCCCCCTAAGCAAAAATTGCCCCCTCCTGGAGTGAATCCTGTGTACGCCACTGGCAACTGTTCTATCCTATTGCACAGACAGTTGCAAGTTGGAGCAACTTGGAGGAGGTTAGAGGCGCCACGGGAACAGGCCCTATGTCAGCTTTCCCGGATTGTTTTCTAATGGGGAAATGGTCATTTTCTTGCAAAACAAGATGCATCAACAATGCAAGTTAACTGCTGTTAAACTGGGCTCGTCATAACCAGTGGCGTACCCAGGATTCACTCTAGGAGGGACAATTTTGGCTTAGAAGGGGGGGCATAAAGTACCCTCACCAAAAAACTCAGGTTTTGGCCAGCTATATTTACAAAAGGGCATATTTTCACCATTAAAAAAAAATTATCAAAGGGGCACGTACAGAGTACAGACCTTACCTTGCCTTACTTTACCTTACAGTAATCAGGATTTTTAGGCCTCAAGGCCTGTAGTACCCGCTCTCATCGAGTTAATGATTCCTGGCATGTCTCAGTCAGTGTCAGGTATGCTGAACCTGACGTGAGCCCAATGGGCGTCCAATCTAGCCTTGGAAGGCATTCAGCGAAGGAGCGCAGACCACTTTGTATGGGAGGCCATTCCAATCATTCACAATATGTGTGGCGAAGGCGAATTGTCTGACCCTTGTGGTCGCCGAGGACTTGCAGAGTTTGAAAAGATGGCCTCTAGTTGGACCGTCAGGGGGAATTGCCCTGTTCCCCCCCCCTCCCTTTGTGTACGTCTATGGTCCTAACCTCATACTTTTCCCATATTCCTACATTTCATCCAAATCTGAAGGTAAAGTTTCATTGTTTGGCTGTGTCAAAATACTGTACTGTTCACACTGTGCATGGTGAAAATCAAATCTTCGGTCACATTAAAATAGCTTACTTTTCCTGCCAATACTTTGGAGTGTTTTAGTGTGTCAATATTGTCTACACTATGATAACATGAAAGTCCACTGTTAGAACCTGACTGAAGTGTGCATCCAGGGAGGGGATGAAGTACAGCCTTGTGGAGAAACTCTATATAACCATCATGCATTATTTTGGCTTAAATATTTATATTGTTACAACAAAAAAAGTATTTTAAAACATTGATACATCTACTGTGAAGGACTCTAACACAGCCATCATGTTTTATATTAGTACAGACAATATTTTGTAAGGCTGGGCATGGATCAAACCAATGTTTGATATTTATATGTATAACACATACATATCTTCCATAGGTGTAGATTTATATACTTTTGGGGTGGCCCTCGCCCCCCCCCCCCAATGTTGAGTTCGCCGCCCCCCCCCCCCCCCTAATGGTACCCGCTCGGCCCTCCCAATGTTTTTGGCCGCTGCGGATCCAACAGGGGGCAAGGCGGTCAAGCCTCCCAAAACCGCCTGAAAAGGGCAACAAATTGACACGTTTCCTATTTCAAAAGAGAGTATATGCAGCTTTTACTAAGAAAAGCTTATTTTAAATCCCCTCTTTATGTATAAAGATGCGAAATCCGGTGAATTGTTAATATATTTGCAATGTTCTATTTTTAGGGGATTTTCCGAAGAAATGTTTTTTGTATTGATTTCTTTTAAATTATTTTTGGCGGGGTCAAAAACCAAAATTTTCACAAATCCGAAGGTCAATTTTGTATCCCTTGCCATTTGCTATTTTCTGACATTTTGTATTGGCATTTTGCTCAAAATATAGAATTTGCATGCTCTCTTAAGTTTAGCTTGTTTTTTTATTCGCCAAACTCGTGTGTAGTAACGTCACTAATTCGTGATATCTCGATTTTTTATCGACAAAATTTCTTTATTTATGCACAGAAGACGTAAAATTTGTGTAGGAGAAGGAACCCAAAGTTTAACGTTGATATCGCTATTGGTTTTTGAGCTATTGCGAAAATTTGTCAGGGGAAGATATTTGCCCCCCCCCCCCAGTCATTGGCAGGTTAACATTGCCATTTTACTAAGTAAGGGTTCCAAGTAAGGACTCGGGCCTTCTGGCGGATGCAGACCGGCCCAAAACGTTGGTTTGAGGGCCGTCCGACAGATTTCCAAAACTCATTAGATTTCGTCTGTTTTTAGGCCTCTCTGGCCAGTGACGGCGCCCCTCTGGCCAGTGACGACGCCCCTCTGGCCAGTGACGGCGCCCCTCTGGTCAGTGACGGCGCCCCTCTGGCCAGTGACGGCGCCCCCTCCGGCCAGTGACGGCGCCCCTCTGGCCAGTGACGGCGCCCCTCTGGGCCAGTGACCATCACCCCTATAGCCAGTGACGGCGCCCCTCTGGCCAGTGACGGGCGCCCCTATGGCCGGTGACGGCGCCCCTCTGGCCGGTGACGGCGCCCCTCTGGCTAGTGTTGGCGCCCCTCTGGCTAGTGTTGGCGCCCCTCTGGCTAGTGTGGTGCCCCTACTGCTAATGACGCCGCCCCTCTGGCTAGTGTTGGCGCTCCTACTGCTAATGACGGCGCCCCTCTGGTTAGTGACGGCGCCCCTCTGGCCAGTGACGGCGCCTTATGGCCAAGTGACGGTGCCCCTCTCTGCTAAATGACGGCGCCCCTCCGTCAGTGACTGCGCCCCTCCGGCCAGTGACGGCACCCCTCCGTCTAATGACGGCGCCCATCTGGCCAGTGACGGCCAGTCACATTTACTCAGTATTGTGTACCTAATTGGCTCCGAATAATGGGCTATGTAATAAGAAACCTAAGACACTGTAATGACGGCGCCCCTCTGGCCAGTGAGGCCAAATGACAAATGACAGTGAGGCCAGTGAGTGACTCCAAATGACGCACGCTGTTTCAAAACACACACAAAATGTTGTGCTTGTGCTATTGCGTTAGCAGTATTATTTGTGTTGACGTCATCATTTGTCGTTCCACGTTGTTGTTCACGTCGTCACGTTGTTCATGCTCAGTCATTGTTGTGTTCTATGTCGCCATATTGTTTTTTTTTAAAGGTAATTGTTTTTCTTTTCTGCAGGCCGCCAACGTTCAGCCTCCGCAAGAAGGTCGCCGTGATCGACTTCTCGACTCATATGGCCGGACTATGCGCGGAACGACGACGGCATTTGTGAAGTGAGGAGATACCGCTAACCTTTTTATAAATTGTCTTTCTGTCTGTCATCTTTCCTCTATTGCAAACGCCGGTATGGTCAGCAATGCACGAGGTATTGAGCTCGCCTATTACATCTCAAAATGCTGTCCATGTCATGTAACTAGCTGTGGTCCCTTGGTTGTCCGGTTGTCTTCCAGACTGTCTCTCTGTTGTTTAATGTCGTACAACCAAAGGACATAATGGACGTTTTGATGCCCTACCATTATTACATTACGCCAGGTATTATACCTCGCTTACATCGTTGTTTCAGACAGTGCGGTGCTTCAAACGGGTGTCGGACTCCTGCATCGTGACGCCCATCAAGGTGCCCAAAAACCTTTCCTGCACGTTCGCCCGATTCTGGCTAAGATCGTGGCGATGCGGAAACGGCGGGGCATCTACGGCCCCATCGTTCACCAGGACGATCCCCGCCGGTCGAGTGGGCCCGTACGGCCATCGGCTACATGCCAGATGAGTCGAAGGGGACTCTCGACAGCAGCTGGGCAGAGCACTCCCGCTTCAACGATAGCGTCCAGTGAAGCTGGAAGCGGGAGGGGGGAGGGGGGGGGGGGGTCGACCCGGTATGTGGTGATCAGGCACGTTGCCAGGATTTTTCTCAG
>JAXIVJ010010538.1:2500-46806 GCA_036785665.1 Chirona hameri | reverse complement strand
AACAGTGTCAGAAATATGATTCAATCTTTACAGCTGAAGCTAATTGATAAAACATCATTTTCACTCCGTCTATATGCGCCGCAGGGGCGGATCCAGGGGCAACGGCCATGCTCCTCCCCCCTCCCCTCCCCTCCAAGACCGTTCAAGGGGAGGGGCAAACTATGTCCCCCCCCCCCCCCCAAGACGTGAAGTCTACTGTCTAATACATGCTATATTTGCGTTTTTAGAGCGGTACTGGGAAAATTTGAAAAAATTGGGATTTTTTTTTGGTCAAATTTGGCGGCGCTGCGCGGCGCTGTTTTTCCGCTATTCTCGAAAAACATCAGGGGAATGACAAATAACCCCCACTAGGACGAGGGGTAATTTATAAGTTTAACAATTATCACGTTTACAGACCTGTCCTTATTTCATTATTTTTATCCAGCACCATTTCGGACAAGCAAGTCTACAATGGAACAATCGGTCCAAATCCATCCTTTTTCCTGTAGGTCCATCACGTCCTTCCGGTTACAACGGCGGAGGCGGAGAGGGTGTTCAGTAAGGTGGAGAAGACTATCCTCTCTCGAGCGACAATGACCGAGCTCCGGATGGAGGCGCTGATCATGTGCGAAGCCCACCGCGAGACCTATAGGTCTGACCTATACGGATAACATTATAATGTCATCCGTCAGCGAAGTCGTTGACTTCTTTGCGCGATCGGGAAGTCGCCAGCTAGATTATTTCAGGCTGCCGCTGCCTGGCTGGCTGCCGCAGGTTTCTGCCATAGACTGTATGACAGTAATTTGAAAAATGCAGCCTTCACCGTAGTAGGTATCGGTTACTTCGTCTGCGTGTGTCGATCTATGGACCCGCCGAGATGCGCAAATGGCCTCGAGGTCCGGGAGCAGGGACATATTTTTTCAAGAACCTGGCAACGGAAGTTGATCATCCTATCCGTATGCGGTGCATATAGATGGGTAGCTAAAGTTTCCTGAAATGCATATTGAATTTCACGCCATGATCGGGTCATCTGTATTATTGCTTTGAATGGCGGAAGTGCGACTGGTTCGATCATGTTTGACGTCATCGCCTTTAGCTCATATTTGTATCGGAGCGCAACAGATAACAGCGACAAACATTTGTGCAGCGAAATGCGTATTCATTTTTCCGGTCGGACCATCCCCTCGGTTTACTATCCGAGATTCGGTGCTGGAAATTCTGAAGAAAACTGCCATTTATTTGATGCTCCAAGTTCTGTTTTAAATTTCTATGGTAGGTTCTTTCCACTAACATTGTTTTTTCTTGACCGCAAAAAAAAAATGTTCAAATCTAAGATACCCTTGTTTTGTGTGCAAGGGTCGTCGAACCCTGTAGCAAAAAGTAGTTGGCTCCGAAGACGAACAAATGGATCCGTCCTTGCTCTTAAGGGCAAAGCCGGCTTGATTCAGCGCACATTTTTCATGTTTTTTTCCCTTGCAGTCGGGAACGAAAACACACCTTTTTCGATATCCCAAAAAGTCGAAAAGCTAAACAAACAAAAAATCGTTAGAAATTGTGTGGTTGCAAAATAAAGTGGCCCAAATCCGGGATATTTTCGAAATTGGGGGTACCTAGGTAAGATCCACTCGAACTGGTTGCCCTCCTCCCCCCCCCCCCCCCAAACAAAAAAAAAACGGCCGGCTGGATCCACCCTTGATGCGCCGAACATATGAAAAAGGAACGACTTGAATATTGTTTGTTACCCTAACTTAATGTCAGGGCTCTGGTAACCCTGATAGATCGCCACTCTAAATCACGATATATCATCTTTAATTTTCCTTAAAATCCTTCAACCTATGTGTTTAAGCTATATGAACTGAGTCAGGGAGTAGGCCACGGGGGCCATGCCTCCCTCCCTCCCCCTGAGCGATCCAGTTTACACTAGATGAAATGGGATTCCGTCAAGCTTTAACATCTATATTACTATTTGATAAGCGTGTCTGTCTGTCTGTCTATCTGTGTATGTCTATCTGTGTCTATCTGTCTGTCTATCCGGCACCGCTCGTTTATTCAGTTTAAAAGTCCCAGCTAATTCACGTGCTGAATTGGTGCGGATACCTCCATCACGTAGATGCAAGCTAGCTATGCATAGGATATATGTGGGAGATGGGATAAGTCACCGACGCACCGGAGTTGGTGGGGCGGTGATCCCTTGACGGGTAATAGGTAATTATGTCCTATGTAGTTCCAGTTCCAGTCCAGTTAATTAACGTGCTGAATTGGTGCGGATACCTCCATCCCGGAGATGCCAGCTAATCGTCCGGCGGAGCGGACGGGTTAGCACTAGTTACGTCTATGGGCGTTGCATGGAAAGAATCGAGTTTGAAATAACTCCGACTGCACCCCCCCCCCCCCCTCGGTAGGTGAAAAGGTATGGATGGTGGCCCCTCCCTGAGCAAAATCCTGGCTACGTGCCTGAACTGAATTGATCGAAGTCTTGCACCCATGTCAAAATCAAATCCGCCGCCACTGGTCGCGGCGATCTGTCACCGCGTCTGTCACAGCGGTCTGTCATAGCGGTCTGTCGACTGTCACAGCGGTATGTCACAGCGTTCTGTCACAGCGGTCTGGCACAGCAGTCTGTCATAGCGGTCTGTCCACAGCGGTCTGTCACAGCGGTCTGTCACATCGGTATGTCACAGGGGTCTGTCACATCGGTATGTCACAGCGGTCTGTCACAGCGGTCTGTCACAGCGGTCTGCCACAGCGGTATGTCACATCGGCATGTCACAGCGGTATGTCGACTGTCACATCGGTATGTCACAGCGGTCTGTCATAGCGGTCTGTCACAGCGGTCTGTCACAGCGGTCTGTCACAGCGGAATGTCACATCGGTATGTCACATCGGTTTGTCACATCGGTATGTTACAGGGGTATGTCACATCGGTCTGTCACAGGGGTCTGTCACAGCGGTATGTCGACTGTCACAGCGGTCTGTGCAGCGGTCTGCCACAGCGGTCTGCCACAGCGGTCTGCCACAGCGGCCTGTCACAGCGGTATGTCACAGCGGACTGTCACAGCGGTATGTCACAGCGGACTGTCACATCGGACTGTCACAGCGGTCTGCCACATCGGTCTGTCACAGCGGTCTGTCACAGCGGTCTGTCACAGCGGTCTGTCATAACGGTCTGTTACAGCGGTCTGCCACAGCGGTCTGCCACAGCGGCCTGTCACAGCGGTCTGTCACAGCGGTCTGTCACAGCGGACTGTCACAGCGGACTGTCACAGCGGTCTGCCACAGCGGTCTCTCACATCGGTATGTCGACTGTCACAGCGGTCTGTTACAGCGGTCTGTCACAGTGGTCTGCCACGGCGGTCTGTCACAGCGGTCTGTCACTGCGGTCTGACACATCGGTCTGTCACATCGGTATGTCACAGCGGTCTGCCACAACGGTCTGTCACATCGGTCTGTCACATCGGTATGTCACAGCGGTCTGCCACAGCGGGACCGTCCGCCGTCCAACAATAACTCACGGCGGCCGACGCTGTCCTGTTATCGGTGGCGGCGGTGACAGCTGAACACCAAGTGTCCTGTTCGACGGTGACGGCTGAACACCAAGTCGGTCGAGTTGGCGAAACGCTGGCATTGCTTACGTGCCTACATCTGACAGTGGCCAACATACAGGCAAACTTAGAATCACATTCTTGTATTTTATGGCCGTCGATATGTTGAGTCGATAGCGACGAATCCATATGTGCTTCACTGTCAGATTCCTTTTAGCTCAACATATCTGCGTGCGTTTGTCCGGTCGTGTTATTCTCAAATATCCTTTCGGATATCCTCGGACAAGTCGTTTGAACACTTCAGAGTACAGGCCAACACTATTTGTGGATGGGATAGGTTGTAGTTTTTTCGTCAATTTAGTTTGGACTTTGGTCCGATTTTTTGTATTGGGTGGGTTTCCGAGATCAGAACCAACGCAAAGCAGAGCTTGTTGCGAGGGCCCTGACCCCCCCCCCCCCCCCCCCCATTCGACCGGGCAATCTCAAGATACAGCAGAATTTAGTAGCGAAAGTCTCTCATTTATCTCATTTATCGGCGCGAACGAGCGACGAATGACCACAAACACCTGGGCCCCCTTAGCAACTGCAGCTGCGGCGTGCCGCCGGAACTTCAGGAGAGAGTCAACATGTACCCGAAGTTGAAAAGGACCTTGGGTGCATGTCGTCTCCCTCCTGCAGTTTCGGCTGCACGCCGCGGCTACGGTCGCTAAGGGGACCCAGGTGCTGGCGGTCATTCGTCGCTCGTTCGCGCTGATAAATGCGGTGACCCTTCTTCTACTGTTTGAGACTCTCGTGCATCCTCACCTTGAATACGGAAACCCGGTGTGGAGCCGTTCAATAGAGGGGACCATAGAGTGACGGAAAGAGTCCAGCGAAGGCCACCCGTATGGTGGACAGCATCCGCCACTGCCCGTACCGAGAGAAACTCCAACTCCTGAAGCTACCATCCCTCTATCATCGGCCCAGACGGCATGTTCAGCATCCGCCACTGCCCGTACCGAGAAACTTCAACTCCTGAAGCTACCATCCCTCTATCATCGGCCCAGACGGCATGTTCTGCATCCGCCACTGCCCGTACCGAGAGAAACTTCAACTCCTGAAGCTACCATCCCTCTATTATCGGCCCAGACGGCATGTTCAGCATCCGCCACTGCCCGTACTGAGAGAGGCTCCAACTCCTGAAGCTACCATCCCTCTATCATCGGCCCAGACGGCATGTTCAGCATCCGCCACTGCCCGTACCGAGAAACTGCAACTCCTGAAGCTACCATCCCTCTATTATCGGCCCAGACGGCATGTTCAGCATCCGCCACTGCCCGTACCGAGAGAAACTCCAACTCCTGAAGCTACCATCCCTCTATCATCGGCCCAGACGGCATGTTCAGCATCCGCCACTGCCCGTACTGAGAGAGGCTCCAACTCCTGAAGCTACCATCCCTCTATTATCGGCCCAGACGGCATGTTCAGCATTCGCCACTGCCCGTACTGAGAGAGGCTCCAACTCCTGAAGCTACCATCCCTCTATTATCGGCCCAGACGGTAGGCATCTGCTTTCAATATGGCAATGTATCCTGTTTATTTCCACAAATGGTGTGATTTGGTCTTTGCCTCTTTTTCCATTGACATTGCCCAATCATCCACATATTACACTGTTACACATATCCACATATTATTGATTTATGCTGATTTTTGCTTAAGACTGAGTAAAACGTTATGACAGGTTATAATCTTACTTGGGACTTAAAGGGTCTTTCTGGAAAAGTTTCCAAGCAGAATACATAACTGTCAGAGTTCTCTGCCTGGGAAGCTCCGTGCTCCAGTGGCAGAACAGGCCCATTGTGCATACAGATTGACTCTTAGAGTTCAGGGAACTTGTGACCAGCAATGGCCACACAGCTGAGAATTGACTGGGTCAGGGCCACCAGAGGGCAGATCCAGAGGGCAGATCCAGGGGGAAAATCCAGAGGGAAGATCCAGAGGGCAGATCCAGGGGGCAGATCCAGAGGGCAGATCCAGAGGGCAGATCCAGAGGGCAGATCCAGGGGGCAGATCCAGAGGGCAGATCCAGAGGGCAGATCCAGAGGGCAGATCCAGAGGGCAGATCCAGAGGGCAGATCCAGAGGGCAGATCCAGTGTGCACCATATGGCAGATCCAGTGTGGGTGGACTCCCACACTTACTAGAGTGGAGACTTAACCCTCGCCAGTGCAGGGTCCGATACCTACGTGACCGTGCAGGGGGGGGGGGGGACGAGTTACGACCCCTGGCGTTTCGACCCTAATTGAGTTAGAGCTTCGATTAAAAAATGAGCGTGTTGCTTGTGATGAGAGGAAGCCATTGATACCCGATGTTAAGGTCCTGGGTCATTAGGTGACCTCTGAGGTCATGTCAATGACCCGGATGTCATCAAAATTGTGCATGTGTGAAGATTTAATGACCCGGATGTCATCAAAATTGTGCATGTGTGAAGATTTAATTATAATCGAGCCAGAGTTGTGAATGAAAATGCAAAAATGCAGCACATTTCTTGTCGTTAGAGGAATACATTTCCATTAACTCTAGATCCCAGTTGACCTTTGGCCTGATAACCTGATGACCTTATTTGACATTTGACCTTTGATTTAATAGCACTATTAGATATCCGCATGCATGCTTGTCCATCATAGACGGCTGCTTTGTATTTATATACAATTGGTAGAGATCTGCAAAGCATACTTAGCCATGAAATGTCCTAAAAATCCACGGGAGGTCAAAAGGTCATCTTAGATCATATCGGAGGTCAGTGACCTCGGTTGACCTATGACAGCATGACCCTAATTAAACATATAATTATTAAAAATGGGTGACAAATTTTAAAATCAGCGTCACAAAATGTCCTAGAAACTACCAGAGTCCAAAAACGTCATATCAGGTCATCGGAGGTCAGTGACCTTGGTTGACCTGTGAAAGTACATGACCCCAGTGGAACATATAATTATGTAAAATGGATGCCAAATTTGAAATCAGCATCACAAAATGTCCTAGAAACTGCCAGAGGTCAAACATTAATATCAGGTCATCGGAGGTAATGATCTCAGTCGAAACTGGAAACCATAAATGTCACCTGTTAACCCGCGCACTACAGGGGGGTTGATTCCCCCCCCCCCCCCTCCCCCCCCCCCCCCCCCCCAGGTTTTTTCTCAGATAGCGAAAAAACGGCGGCGCGCAGCGCCTCCGGGTTTTAGCTCACCTGTTAGGACATCAATTGCGTACACTATGAAAAACAAAATGACCTCTGGTCATCTCAGGTCAGGTCGCCAGACCAGGTCAAGTGACCCCACCTCCAAAAACGTTTGCAGTTGTGCCAAAGCCAGAGTTTCTCACCGCTCAGTTTGAAGCTTACAGGGTGTCATGAGGGCATAAGTACTTACAATTCGTATATCTCAGAATTTTGATATCAGTGACCTAAGGTCAGGTCAATTTCGTGACCTCCCCATAATAAGTCAATGTGGAAATATTAGAATGCTTCCTATTTCAAGGATATGTATGATATTAGTTTAATTACTTCTTTATCATGTTATTATAGGATGTTATTGATGATCCAAGTGTAAGTTGTGTTCAGTGACCCCTATGGGGGTCATTTGAGGTCATCAGAGTTCACCATCACTTGTTTGTCAATAACTCACGACATAATGAAGATAGAGAAGTAAAACTGACAGAAATGTGTTTGTCTCGTCGAGACACGTCTCCATATATGCAACATGACCTACTTGGGTCTTGACCTCAGGTCATGGTCACGTGACCTGCGGTCAAATTTTTAAGTTGACCTAACAAGGTCACCATGTATATTATTCGAAGCGCCTTGACGAGACAAACACAATGGCGTAAACAGTTTTCCGTTAGCTTTATAAGGTTAAAAGTTATTACCGAATAACGGTTTTGCAAACCATATTTTCCCCCTTATTTTGACCTCTGGAGTCTCAAATATTGACCCCAGATCAAATTTGAGTACATGTTGTCGATTGCAAATTGCAATGGCTGGCGATCACTTTTTCCCGTTTATTTCTAGCTAGCATAGTTCCCGAGATATATGGGCATTTCTGGAGCGAAGTCCTAAAACAGGAGAAAAAAAGGAAAATTTGACCTGTGATGACCTCTGGTGACCTCAATTTTGACCTGGCCTAAAAACAAATACTGAAATACTTTCGATAGAACTTGTATCAATCTATCAAACGCCGTTTTCCGCTTGACGCTACGTAGCGTAGTTTTCGGGATATCACGGGGGGCGGAAATCAACCCCTCCCTCCCTCCCTCCCTCCCTCCCTCCCTCCCTCCCTCCCTCCCTCCCTCCCTCCCTCCCTCCCTCCCTCCCTCCCTCCCTCCCTCCCTCCCTCTCCCTCCCTCTCCCTCCCTCTCCCTCCCTCTCCCTCCCTCTCCCTCCCTCTCCCTCCCTCTCCCTCTCCCTCCCTCTCCCTCCCTCTCCCTCCCTCTCCCTCCCTCTCCCTCCCTCTCCCTCCCTCCCTCTCCCTCCCTCTCCCTCCCTCTCCCTCCCTCTCCCTCCCTCTCCCTCCCTCTCCCTCCCTCTCCCTCCCTCTCCCTCCCTCCCTCCCTCCCTCCCTCCCTCCCTCCCTCCCTCCCTCCCTCCCTCCCTCCCTCCCTCCCTCCCTCCTCCCTCCCTCTCCCTCCCCCTCCCCTCCGGAGGTCCCTCTGACTTATGGAGATCGGAGGTCCCTCTGTGGCTGACTTATGGAGATCGGAGGTCCCTCTGTGGCTGACCTATGGAGATCGGAGGTCCCTCTGTGGCTGACTTATGGAGATCGGAGGTCCCTCTGTGGCTGACTTGTGGAGATCGGAGGTCCCTCTGACCTTGGAGATCGGAGGTCCCTCTGACTTATGGAGATCGGAGGTCCCTCTGACTTATGGAGATCGGAGGTCCCTCTGACTTATGGAGATCGGAGGTCCCTCTGACTTATGGAGATCGGAGGTCCCTCTGACTTATGGAGATCGGAGGTCCCTCTGACTTATGGAGATCGGAGGTCCCTCTGTTGCTGACTTATGGAGATCGGAGGTCCCTCTGACTTATGGAGATAGGAGGTCCCTCTGACTTATGGAGATCGGAGGTCCCTCTGTGGCTGACTTATGGAGATCGGAAGTCCCTCTGTGGCTGACTTATGGAGATCGGAGGTCCCTCTGACTTATGGAGATCGGAGGTCCCTCTGACTTATGGAGATCGGAGGTCCCTCTGTGGCTGACTTATGGAGATCGGAAGTCCCTCTGTGGCTGACTTATGGAGATCGGAGGTCCCTCTGTGGCTGACTTATGGAGATCGGAGGTCCCTCTGACTTATGGAGATCGGAGGTCCCTCTGTGGCTGACTTATGGAGATCGGAGGTCCCTCTGTGGCTGACTTATGGAAATCGGAGGTCCCTCTGTGGCTGACTTATGGAGATCGGAGGTCCCTCTGTGGCTGACTTATGGAGATCGGAGGTCCCTCTGTGGCTGACTTATGGAGATCGGAGGTCCCTCTGTGGCTGACTTATGGAGATCGGAGGTCCCTCTGACTTATGGAGATCGGAGGTCCCTCTGTGGCTGACTTATGGAGATCGGAGGTCCCTCTGTGGCTGACTTATGGAGATCGGAGGTCCCTCTGTGGCTGACTTATGGAAATCGGAGGTCCCTCTGTGGCTGACTTAAAGAGATCGGAGGTCCCTCTGTGGCTGACTTATGGAGATCGGAGGTCCCTCTGTGGCTGACTTATGGAGATCGGAGGTCCCTCTGTGGCTGACTTATAGAGATCGGAGGTCCCTCTGTGGCTGACTTATGGAGATCGGAGGTCCCTTTGTGGCGGACTTATGGAGATCGGAGGTCCCTCTGTGGCGGATCGGAGCTCGGCACTGACAGCCTCTCAGTCTGGCGCTGTCCACGACCTTGATCCTGCTCAGAGCAGTTTTCTGCGCGGGGGACGCGCTCCACGGCAAGACAGTGGTCTGCCCCGGCCTTAGTCATCATCACCGACGTGGCGTTACCACGAGTGATGGCCAAGGACAGGCGCTGCCACAGCCATGACTGCTCCCGACTCGCAACAGTGGGCGAGAACGGCCTTTTAGCGCGACACGGCGTTTCTGCTTCAATTTACGGCATCGGCTTGAACATGTAGCATATCAATCGATAGCTGATGAATCAGGGAGCTCAAAATATGCACTTTCTTTTATCTGGGTTTAATCCGGCATTGGCCGGAGGAGGCAAATATCCCCCCCCCCCCTCCCCCCTCGTTATCTCCGGAACCAATGATCGCAGCGGGAGGCATTTGAGTTTATGGGCCATACTTTCCATCCAAAGCCTTTGACTGCAGCCATGATCACCCACAATGCTCCAAAAGGTATAATACACATCTTGCATGAGCTTAAGTGAGATTCTTGGCAAAGGTCAAGGTCAGATCACAAAAGGTCACTATGCGCAGAAAATCTACGAAAGTCATGCGACACATGTTGTATGGGCTATTGTACACGTATAATTCGATAGTGATAGTCATTTTACCATCTGACCTCATTTAAGTGAAGTTAGTGTCAAGCTCAGCTCAGATCAAGGTTAGGTCACATAAGGTCAAAATTTGAAATTGATAAATATAAATACAAAAGGCATGTTTTTAGACCGGTTTTGTCTCAGAAATACAGCCCTGGCATTTGTTTGTCTGTATCAGGTTAATCAAAGCCCAAAACGCAATAACAAATATGACGTCATGAGTTACTCTTACCTAGGGAGCCATAAGTCAGTCAAAAGCAAAGATATTGCTTTGAAATTTGGTTGGGATATTGGCCATATGTTGTTCTCTAACATACATTCCGGTTTTTGGAAAATGTTTGAAAAGTTTGATTTTGAGGGCATCTTTTTATGTTTTTCTTTTTTGGGGTAAGAAAAACAAAAAATTGCAAATCCGAGATAGCCATTTTGTAGCCCTGTCATTTGCTATCTTTAGACTTTTATCTGTAAAAAATTACCTTTGTACGGCTAGTTAACTAGAGACAGCAGAGATCCGGCCATTGTAATGGCGCAGAGTTAATAGTGATGTACACATAAGCTGTAAGCACATAAGTACATAAGCTGCAAAATAAAAAGCGCAAATATGCGCAAGGTTTCTTTTAATAGGCACAAAGTATAACATCTGACGAAACAGAAAAATGTTTTATCAAAGCCGAGAACCGTGGAATGAAAATTGTAGGATTAACTCAAGTTTTGATTCTGTTGGTCGCCACTTCAAATAACATACCTCACTTAATGTTAGAATATAAAATTGCTAATTCACATGAAAAGGTCATAGATAGGTATTTCGGGCTGCTGATGATTTGTACTTTCAAGAAAAAATACCACAAAGCCTCTACGAAACGTTCTTCGCCTCTCACATTAGCATATATCCATGCGATGAGAATGAGGCGCGCCATAGCAATATCACGGCTGAACAATAGTGTGTTTGAAGACATGGTGCATCCAAATAAACAAATGTATTGGCGAATCGGTGTTATACTCTCATGTTATGGTCTTGAAAATGAGCCGTATAAAATAGTCATTTTTGACATTGTATTTGTCCCCTCATGTCGCGCTAGCAGGCCGTTATCGCCCACTGTGCGCCGTTATCGCTCACTGTGCGACGGTCCCCGGTGTTGGCGGCCACACGTGCACCCAGCTGTCTTACAAATGCTCCTGTGTATGGACCACAGGCGCCACCAGTATCAAAGGCAACCGGCTGCAACTGGTAGCGGCTCGCTAGGCTTGCGTATTGTCGTGCCTTTCTGATTTCCGCGTCGTTGGCTGCAGCGCCGGCGGCGGCTGACGGCAGGTGGGATGCTGCAAAGGTGTTGACGCACTTTGCGCCCACACCAGATATTTTCCCTCGGCAGAGGGAAACACCGTCATGCCGTCCGGCCTCTTCCCGTCTCCGCGGTCAATACCGGTTGGTTCCGGGATCGACGGGATGCCGGCGGTTTGCAGAGCACGCTTGACCACGTCGTTGAGTGCAGTGTGCCTGTGGCGACGATGACACTCAAACGACACTCCTGCACTCCTGCACTCCTGCACTCAAACGACAGGTCAGAGCATGGCGGCCTCTGCTGTCCGCCTGCGCTTTCCCGTTTTTCCTTCAATGGTATCAATTTATGGTATTCAATGGTATGTATCCTAATATTCCTTGTGCTAATTCGCTTTTCATTCAATGGTATCAATTTAAAGGGAGTGTGCCTACTCACATCGCTTAGTTGGGGTTATTGACACTGGTCTATAGAACACAATTTTCTGAATTGAACCACTACATCATTTCTCCAGATTCACCCTAGTTGCTGAGATATTCAAAGACTCCAGGAATTTGCTTGGGAGCAAAAGGTTATCGGGTAGACTCCAGATGGCTTCCCACTACTAAAAGCATTGCAACTATCGATTACACTGCTAGCATATCGTTATCACCGGCCAATAGCAATTCGAACAAACAGCTCGTGTGCGCTGATAGCAGCTGCCGAACAACAGAGCCTGGGCGGCCATCATGCTTGCATGCATCATGCTTGTCTTAGGTGCGTTGTTCACGTATCAATTTGTTACCTCTGTTTACCTTCACCGTAGTGGGAATCGTTTTTTCGATATCGAAACGAAAAATAATCGAAAACAATATAAGTGAAAATTCAACTAAAGGGGCTCCAGATGTGAATTTCATCGTATCCAACCATCACAACAATAGCTACTTATCGTAGGAAAAATTATTTTGACAGTTCAAAACAGTAGGCACACTCCCTTTAACCCTCGCCCGGGTAGGGCAAAATCACTACGTGTTCGGGTAGGGGGTTGATACGACCCCCCCCCCCCCCTTAGCGTTTCGCCCCTAATTGAGCTAGAGCTTCGATTCAAAGACGAGTATGTTGCTTGTGGCGAGAGGAAGCCGCTGATACCCGAATTTAAGGTCTTGGGTCATTAGGTGACATCCGAGGTCATGTCAATGACCCAAAAGTCGTCAAAATTGAAAATGCGTATAAATTGAATTTTGTCGAGCTAGAATCGTGAATGAGTATATCATAATGTTTAATAGGTGCCAAATTCGTAATCAGCATCACAAAATGTCCTAAAAACGGCCAAATCCCAAAAAGGTCATGTCAGATCATCTGAGGTCAGTGACCTCGGTTGACCTGTGGATGTGTATGACCCCAGTGGAACATATAATTATCTAAAATGGATCCCAAATTTTAAATCGGCGTCACAAATTGTCCTAGAAACCGCCAGAAGCCCAAAGAAGTCATATGAGGTCATCGGAGGTCAATGGCCTCAGTTGACCTCTGAAAAGGTCAATCGAGGTCACAATCTCAGTGGAAACCACAATTTTCACCTGGAAACACCATTGCATATGCTCCTGAACAACACACACTCGGAAACTGCACAAGTTACAAGCATCGATCTGCGGGACGCCAGTTGCGCCTGACATGACCTTGAGAAACAGGTCATAGGTCACGGGTCATATGGGTTAGAAATGCAATTTTTTCCAATTCTGTCTCAAATTTGTCAAAATTAGGGTACTGAAAGTTTCATCGCAATCGGTTAGAAACTATGCGAGTTGTTCCAGAAAAATCGAGGGGGTGGCATCCATCCATCCTCCACCCCCCCCCCCCCCCCCCCCCCCATTCCCGGGCGAGGGTTAAACTTGATTTTACTGGTCCGGTCAGAAGAAATGTCTTCTCTTGAAAATGTGAGATCACCTTAAATGTCACATTTTCCGCCCCCCCCCCCCACACACACACACCAAACAAAAGGAGTTCAGGGCCTTGACAAATTCTTGATTTTTGACAAATTCTTACTAAAATATTAGAATATGTGACTTACAAAATCTTCAATATCTTTGAAACCACTTTGTTTCACAAGCTTCTCTGGTGGCCTCTGATCTAAAAAGAAATTATCTATTCAATAAATATACTCTTAAGTGCAGGCAGTGTTGAAAACCACAATAGTAACATGACAAACACAAAGCCCTGTGCAGGTCAACTATCTGCTGGCTATCAACTAATAACTATCAAGCTAAAAAAGGATATAATTATCAAAAAAGGATTGCAAAATGGTAAAAGCTGTGGATACACTCAAAACATTCCACTGAGGAGCAACAGTGGCTTATAAAATAAAATCTGAGTTGTAGGTCACTGGTCATCCCAGACCACATCTTTCACACTATGGCGAGTTTGTAGGCTCAACTGCTATAACCTGAACATGTCCTATCAGCATACTTTTCATGCTATCAGAATGTAAACAATGTGTCGGTATCATCTGCATTCTGATGCATGAAAAGTCCGAGATTCGGATGTGTCCGAATATTTGACTTGTACCCTATTGCTATGCAACTGGGCTAAGAACATTATTATAATGTCCTTGCTGTCTCATCCCAATTGGTCACAAATTATCATAATATCAAAAAAATTCCATGCTAACAATAGATCAATTTAGGGACTTACACACAGAGCACTTGCATGTTTTTATAACAATCACAATCAGCATATCTGCTTATGGATGCTTACCTTGTCGAGTCCAAACTTCGAACAATTGCAAAGGTTCAATAAAGCGATTTTTTCGTGTTCTGTGGTCGCGCTGAGCTAAAAGAAGGAAATCACATCCGATAGCTAGGGTGACGCTTTTTTCTCTCTCACACAAGTAAATAAACAACAACAAAAACGGACATTCCTGCGGGCACAACCATCCCCAACAGACCAAAGACTGGAATGCGGCTTGAAAGTTTTCTGATTGTTTTGATTTCCGCAAAAATATATCGTAGCATGTGCGCCATTTATGAAGTAGTCTGGAGTTAAAAATAAGATTTAGACATAACTTCAAATTTTGCAAGAACTTGCCTAAAAACAATTGTAAGAAAATATTTGTGATTAAATAAAATTGTATTTGAGCAAAATTATTGTACTCAGTCTCCTAAAAATAATTGTTTAGCCATTACCTATGTTATTTTGTATTTTTGACGCAGCAGTTACCTTTTCAGCGCACATCGGCGCATGTGCAAAATTTGCATAGTTACATTTTTATATCCACTGTGACATTTTCAATTTGCATTTGCATTTCAAGGCCATAGAGACCAGGGTAATAGAACAACTTTAGTAGAGACTTTTGCATTTGAGTGGGGGAGCAACTCGGCGCAGTGGTAAGATAGTTGCAAGGTACTTTATAGGATAGTTGCATTCTGTGCTGGGGACCGGGCAAGGCTATATAACACCGGGGTTCAAATCTCTCGGCGGGCCTCTGAAAAAGTCCGCCCGACTCCCCATATCTCTCGGAACAGGGTGTGCACAAGGGCCTTGGTCCCAAGACATAGCACTTGTATTCGACCTTGAATGTCAATTGACTTGTCTCATAATTGTTGATGTTTGCGCTGTGATGTTTGGTTTGGTAGCTAGGTCGAGTCAGTGTTATGAGCTGGCCTATTATCAAACTTTCACCCATCACCTTGTCTAGAAGTTATGAGTTAACAGAATGAGGTTGCATGACACTAACCCTGTCTGCACATTCAACACCATGATCATGACCTTGTTTATTGGGTGAAACTTCAGTAACACACTTCCCCAGTTTACAGTGTTCTTGAGGTCCCTAACAGAAGAAGAGTACCTAGTCAGCGGACAGTATCCAGACATATTTTCATCCCGCATTTCTTTGTCTGCTGATTTTTGTCTGCAGTTTTTGTCCCCGCATTTTGTGCCACATTTCTTTGTCTTGCATTTCTTCATCAGACTTAATGGCTACAAGTGAATCTTAGGCTGACAGACTTAATGGTGTAGGCCTGTTTACTACAAGATCAGACTTAATGGTGGGGTTAGTTTAGGTTTATGGTTATGGTACCTATACTAACCTAACAATGCTGGACAAAAATTTGTGGAAATGAAGAAATGTGAGACAAAGAAATGTGCCACTAAATTATGTGGGACAAAAAACTGCTAATGAAAATCAGTGGGAAAAAAATGTGGGCTGAAAATCGGTCACGGAATCGCTGACAGTATTATTATGACAACTGAAAAGTGTACCAGTATTACCAAAGCTATGACATCACCAATAATAACATAATTGGACCTGACCTAACCCTTACAGCAATTATGGTCGCAGGGACACACATGTAGAAGTTAGAATGCTCCGCTTGGATTTGCTTGCTGTGCTGCAGCGCTACTAGGGGACCCCCAGTAGGGCCGCAGGTGGGTCCCTGTGACCGTAATTGCTGTAAAGGTTAGGTCAGGTTTGATTATGTTATTATTGGTGATGTCATAGCTTTGGTATTAATGGTACACTTTTGTCCATTGTAATAGTACTTTTGTCTTATATTAGGGACCTAAGACTGTGATAAACTGGGGAGGTGTGTTACTGAAGTTTCACCATTTATTCTATGTATTATTCTCAATTGTTATCAGAATTACTCTCCAACTCCGTTGGAACAGTATGGGATATGGGGTAAATATGTATTGTTAAAGCAACTAGCAGGCATCTGATCTGCAGCTTGATCTGGTGTTACTGTGGCAGGGGTAATACCAGATACAGCAGGAGTGCCACAGCAACTAACATGTCCATGTGAACAGCTGTGTCCATGTGAACACCTGTGTCCATGTGAACACCTGTGTCCATGTGAACACCTGTGTCCATGTGAACACCTGTGTCCATGTGAACACCTGTGTTCATGTGAACACCTGTGTTCATGTGAACACCTGTGTTCATGTGAACACCTGTGTCCAGTGGCAGGGTGATCCACTGCTGTCGACACCATGTCGATCTTCCGCCGTCTTCTAAAGAGGCACCCTCTGCTGAGCAATGCGGCCATCTATGGCACCATGTTCGTCGGAGCTGAAGTCGGCCAGCAGGCAATCCTCAGACGAATCACGGTACGTCAATACTCAGCAGGCAGTCAGGTCACAGGTGTGTTATAATTTGTCACCAGATGGCCCTCAGACCAGTTACAGTATGTTTGCATGGCAGACATACTATACCTGGAATAATGTAATCTGATACAGCGTAACTGATGTGTTAGTGTTCAGTGCCTCTAATTACCTGATATTCAGGCGGTGTCAGGTGGGAATCTTGAGATGACTATATTTTTGTTGACAAGTGTAATTGCTTGTTCTCTTTGTGTAACGCAACAGAGTATTTGCGCTCTGTGCTACCACTGTTGCTGTGGTTTACCACTGTTTTCGTGCCCGCAGGCGAAACGGGAACGAAAGAAGCCGGAGCCCATGGATTCCGCCTCTGCGGCGCGGTACTGTGTGCTGGGATACGCCATAGCTCCGCCTCTCCTATACGCCTGGTAAGTGGTGAAGGCCGGGGCTCATCCCACGTGAAGCATATCCCAGGTGGTCTGCTGTTTTCTGATGTGATGTGGTTTGTTTGTGGAATGTTGCAGGTGTGATGTGTGTGTTATGTTGGCATGCTGTTGTTGGGGTTAGATAAAGAACATGCCTCTCCCCCCGGCAGGTGTTGTATGTCTGGACTGAATATATGTCATGAAGTATTTGTCACACTGGTGGCAGCAGTTGGACTGACCTGTTGGTTGGGTTGGGTCATGCTCTGACGTGTGGGACATGACTTAGTTTGTCTTTTTTGCAGGTACAAGTGGCTCGATAGCCGGTTTGTGGGCGTCACGATGCGCGTGGTCACGAAGAAAGTGTTCCTTGATGTGGCCGTGGCAGGTCCCATCGATGTCTTCATCTTTTTCTACAGTAAGTCCTGACTAGTCATGATAGGATGTGCCCTTGTTACAAACATTTACGGTTGTGAAAAATTGCAGATCAAATATCAGTTTTGGTTTAGTGGGTTTGTTTTGGTTTAGTGGGTTGGGTTTGGATTAGTGGGTTTGTTTTGGGTTAGTGGGTTTGTTTTGGGTTAGTGGGTTTGTTTTGGGTTAGTGGGTTTGTTTTGGGTTAGTGGGTTTGTTTTGGGTTAGTGGGTTTGTTTTGGGTTAGTGGGTTTGTTTTGGGTTAGTGGGTTTGTTTTGGGTTAGTGGGTTTGTTTTGGGTTAGGGGTTTGTTTTGGGTTAGTGGGTTTGTTTTGGGTTAGTGGGTTTGTTTTGGGTTAGTGGGTTTGTTTTGGGTTAGTGGGTTTGTTTTGGGTTAGTGGGTTTGTTTTGGGTTAGTGGGTTGGGTTTGGATTAGTGGGTTTGTTTTGGGTTAGTGGGTTTGTTTTGGGTTAGTAGGTTTGCTTCGGGTTAGTGGGTTAGTTTTGGGTTAGTGTGTTTGTTTTGAGTTAGTGGGTTTGTTTTGGGTTAGTGGGTTTGTTTTGGGTTAGGGGGTTTGTTTTGGGTTAGTGGGTTTGTTTTGGGTTAGTGGGTTTGTTTTGCCACCCAGTAGCACGGCGTAGAATGGTCGCGACTCGCGACGGAGTCTCTAAATTTTTAGCGTTGTGCATAGTCAGTATTCATGTGCAGTTTGTGCAAGCGACGAATCTTCGGGAAACCAACAAATGTCATTCGATATGCTCAGAAAGTCCTGCAGTTTTTGTTTAACAGCTTATCGGCACATAGGCGAAAGTGGCTTCTCCAGACAGTTCTTGTTGCTTCCCAAAGTCCAATCCCATGGGCGAACAGTGTCTCTGCTGCTTTCGTTTTTAATGTGGGAGTGTAGTCGCGAATACCGTCATTGAGACGTAGTCGTTTTGAAATGCATTCTTCTTCTAGGTATGGCACTCATGGAGCAAAGAGAGGATAAGATGGAAGAAATCCGTGAGAAATATGTTGCGACAGTGCTGGTAATAATGCCCATATGAACGTTTAGTGTTATTTAAATGTGAAAATGCCCATGCAAGATAATGTCTTTTTCTGTTAAACAAGGGTCCCTTCAGTGAAAATCTGATATTGTAGTCATATTTGTTCAAATCACCAGACCATAAAATAAAGAGAGCATGGCGATTGCGGTTTAATCTTGCAAGTATGTTTGCTACGAAACGAAAACAGTATGCTTGCTACGAAACTAAAACCGTATGTTTGCTACGAAACGAAAACAGCATGTTTGCTACGAAACGAAAACAGTATGTTTGCTACAAAACGAATACGAAGGAAATGATGACTTTGTATGGAAGAAGAATGACGAGGAATAGCGTATACAATTTCGTTCACATAACGCGTGCTTTTTTGTCAATGTTCTGTTCCCCATTTCAGAAACAGGTGTACTTCTGGGTACCCGCGCAGCTAATCAACTTCCTCTTCCTGCCTGCGTCGTTGCGCGTCGCGTTCGTCGGCGTTTGCTCGTTCCTATGGATCAACATCCTCTGCTGGGTGAAGCGAGAGCCACCCGGCTGTGAGGCTGCCTCCGAGGAGGCTCTGTTGTCCTCGGACCCTGCCGAGACGGAGATCTACTGACACGCGGCCTCGGAGCCGCCTCGACCCGACCAGCGGTCTCACACGGCGCCGACAGGCCGCTGCGAAGGGTGTCACCTCGAGTCGGCGGGAGATGGAGTGCGTATGGAGTCGACGATTTGAGTATTGACCGCGAGAGGACGTGGAGTCATTCAAGTCGGCGTAGCAAGTAAAGGATGTGCGTTTCAATGCACGGGAGGACGTGGAGTCATTCAAGTCTGCGTAGCAAGGAAAGGATGTGCCTATCAACGCACGGGAGGACGTGGAGTCATTCAATTCTGCGTAGCAAGGAAAGGATGTGCCTATCAACGCGCGGGAGGACGTGGAGTAATTCTAGTCGGCGTAGCAAGGAAAGGATGTGCCTATCAACGCACGGGAGGACGTGGAGCCATTCAAGTCGGCGTAGCAAGGGAAGGATGTGCCTATCAACGCGCGGGAGGACGTGGAGCCAGTCAGGTCACCGGCAGCTGTTGGGCCACGTGATACAGTCAACAGGGACCTCTGGCCGAAAGTGATACCGAGTGTTGCTGCCTCCGTGTATGTGCGCCGGGTGCGGTGGCACGATGCCGATTGTGCCAGGCCGGTTCCCACTGTACCTGGCCGCAGCGCTGTTATGCTTTGTGACGGTGGTGACGGTGGTGACGGTGGTGACGGTGGTGATGGTGGTGATGATGTCGGTGATGACGGTGGCGCCGCCTGTCGGCCGTAGCCGCAATATCAGGTCTGTGTGATGAGTGCTGTGACTGCGACGTGCCGTTCGGACATTCCTAGTGATGAGCAGACGCACGTGACCGGCTGTTCTGTGTTCCAGTTGGTTCCGATGACGTTTTCGAGACTGTTTTTTCTATAACAGTCGCCTGGTGACTTTAATTTTGTTTCTTTTGCTTTGTGATAAATTGTGTGCATCTGTGAGGATATTTTGGGATCGTAGTCTGTATGGCAGAGCATTTGTCGTAAGCCCTAGTCTTTGTCATCCGACGGCATAATTCCAGTTAAGTCAGCATCATGTATTGCCCACAATATGCATGGCGACATGATGGTGCGCTGCTATTTGCCCGCCAAGTTAGCTGACTTGTTAGTTGCCACCGACCGCAGGATTTCTGGGTCCTTGGCAAGAAGCGAGAGCTCGAATTGACATTGTCAGGGCTAAATAAAATCAGGTACCGGCGTTCCACCGACTGAGCTCGTATATGTAGTGGCAGCTGGTGTGTGTGTGTGAGTGTTTTGAGCAACGTTTCGCCTCGGCTGCGACCGAGTCAGACAGTCGTCCACTTTTGCCACATCCCGTGCAATTTTCGCGTGGAATCATCGATTGGAATAATTCGCTATTTTTATAGCTATGATGTCATCGCATCGCATACTCATAGGCAGCACCGCGCATGACCTAATAGTTGGTGCGCCCGAACCCCTAACTCATTACGTCTTATGGAAAATATATACTTTGAAATGACTATCATGTATTATATTTTTACCTTTGCTGTACTCGAAAGCCAAGATATGGGAGTTTTCCTACGGGAATATGAGCCGTTTGTCACGTACATGAACACAGCAACGTATCCACTATTCGTATTCGTATTCAAATACGAATTCAAAGTTTCGCTCAAATTTGCACACGATGAGCCCAATGGCGTCATTACACGGCCTATGAAGTTATACGCGCATATAACAAACGATTTGACCTACAGAGGTCACAATAGGTGAAACAGGTAAAATACTCGGTACCCTAAACTTCTCACCTAATTGACTTAGATAAAATACAAATGCCATAATACTCGGAACAGGGTGAGGATCATGCACAAACCAATATTGGACCAGCCCGGGTCACTGACCTCAGGTCAAACATTTCTTCTTTTTTCAATGGGTGATAACTATTTGCGCGGTACCCTATACAATCTCAGAAAACTCACTTATATATGCAATTGAGCACAGAACAGTCCGCAAGTGACCATAGTTCATGCACATTTATTGCACAACACAGCAGATGACTTTACTCTGCTACCGTGTGACCTTAGGTCACAAAACAGGTGAAAACAAGGGTTTGGCCAAAAATTGCGGTTCCGCATAGATCCTAGGCTAATTGAAGTAGACGAGTCATCCCAGTACCACAATTTTCGCATTAGCACATAGATGGTGCACAATAAAACTTTTTTCCCGAAATTGTCACCGTTTGACCTCGGGTCGCGTCCACATTTTTCATTGCGGCTTTTTAGACAATGACGGGGTACCGCATAACTTTTTCCCTACACGACTTAGGGAAATCAGACCAATGGCTTAATATTCACAAAAGACTATAGACGGTGCACTATAAGTGAACCGACCGCCCCTGGTCACCGGTTGACTGGTCACTGGTCACAACATACGTTGCCGTTATGGCACACGGGAGAATGACGCGGTACCGCATAAGTTTTCCCCAAAATCGCTTGGAAACCCATTTCCACCACCATCGCATTCCCTTTAACCCACCGAAGGTGCACAACTCAAGACTTGACCCTTCCAGATCACTGTTTGACCTCAGGTCACCTGGAAATTCGCTAATATTCATTTAACGAGCCGTCCAAATGCGTATTCGTTGTTTACCGGCTGATTGTGTTCAAACCTATTCCAAATGTTGGTGTCTATGAGTGTATTCGAAACCTAAAAGCATTTCCCGCTGAGGTCAATCGTTTGACCTCGGGAGGTCATAGAGTGCCAGCGAGGTCAAATCACGGGTACCGCATAACATTTTCTCTAAAGTGCTTACCGAAGTCGTTTCAACGGCTAAATATTCCCACCAGCCTATAGACGGTGCGCAATGAACTCCATGACCTCCCTAGGTCAAACCATTGACCTCAGCGGGAAATGCTTTTAGGTTTTGAATACACTCACAGACACCAACATTTGGTATAGGTTTGAACACAATCGGCCTGTAAACAACGAATACGTATTTGGACGACTCGTTAAATGTATAGTAGCGACTTTCCAGGTCCCCTGAGGTCAAACTGTGACCTGGAGGGGTCAAGTCTTGAGTTAGTTGGGCACCTTCTGTGGGTTAAAGGGAAGGCGATGGTGGTGAAATGGGTTCTCTAAGTGATTTTGGGGGGAAAATTATCCGGTACCGCGTCATTCTCCCGTGTGCAATAACGGTAACTTATGTTGTGACCTGAGGTAAACCGGTGCCCAGGGGCGGCCGGATCACTCATTGTGCACCGTCTATAGGCTGGTGGGAATATTTAGCCGTTGAAACGTTTCCGGTAAGTACTTTAGGGAAAAAGTTATGCAGTACCCGTGATTTGACCTCGCATGCAATCTATGACCTCATTACGTCAAACGATTGACCTCAGCGGGAAATGCTTTTAGGTTTCGAATACACTCATAATAGACACCAACATTTAGTATAAGTTTGAACATAATCGGCCTGCAAACAACGAATACGCATTTAACGGCTCGTTAATGGATATTTAGCGTCTTTCCAAGTGACATGAGGTCAAACGGTGACCTGGATGGGGTCAAGTCTTGAGTTGTGCACCTTCGGTGGGTGAAAGGGAAGGCGATGGTGGTGGAATCGGTTCTCTAAGGGATTTTGGGGAAAACGCATGCGGTACCGCGTCATTCTCCCGTGTGCCATAACGGTAACCTATGCCGTGACCTGAGGTCAAACGATGACATGAAGGGGTTAGGTCGCTCTTTGTATGCCATCTATGTTTTTTTTGTGAATATTAAGCCATTGGTCTGATTGCCCAAAGTCGTGTAGGGAAAAGGTTATGTGGTACCCCGTCATTGTCCAAGAAGCCGCAATTAAAAATGTGGACGTGACCTGAGGTCAAACGGTGACATTTTCGGATAAAATGTTGTATTGTGGTGCACCATCTATATGTGCTAATGCGAAAATTGTGGCACTGGGATGACTCGTCTACTTCAATTAGCGTAGGAGTTATGCGGTACCGCAATTTTTGGCCCAAACCGTGTTTTTCACGTGTTTTTGTAACCTAAGGTTACACGGTAGGAGAGTATAAGGTCATCTGTCATTAGCGGATCCAGAACGGCGGAATTGGGGGTGGGTGCAAATTCCAAAAATTATCACACAATTCTGAAAACTCATCGTATTCCGCTTGCTTATGCATTGATAGCTGATTTAAAACAAACTTCTTCTTTTTTAGTAAAAGTTGCTTAGATTGTCTTCTATATCAGGACATGTGTCAATTCTGTGCCGATTTCAGGCGGTTTGGCCTAGGGGGGGGGGGGGCATGTCCGCCATGCCCCATCCCCCTGGATCCGCTAGTGTGTGTTGTGCACAAAATATGGTCACTGACTCACTTGCAGACGATGCTGTGCTCAATTGGATATATAAGTGCGTTTTCTGAGATTGTATAGGGTACCGCGCAAATAGTTATCACCCATTGAAAAATGATACATTTTTGACCTGAGGTCAAACAGTGACCCGGGCTGGTTCAATCTTAGTTTGTGCATGATCCTCACCCTGTTCCGAGTATTTGTGATACTATCTTTTTTTATAAGTCAATTAGGTGAGAAATTAGATCAATTAGGTGTTTGCTTTGTCCAGGGCAATAGGCTTTGCCTTCCATCAAGGAGGCACTGTCGCCTAAAAATGCACAAAGGTTTCAGCTCTACTTAGAGTGCACCTCTAAGTTATAGAAATATCAATACAATCTTCAAATGTTTTGATGTCATTGGTTGTTAGAATTGTAGTTATTTGTGTACTTGTTTATATGCATATTTGCTTTGCCTCCTGAAGTAAATGGTCCATAACTCGTAGAATTTGTGTGCAAATTCGTCTCTATTTGCAGTGGTCAGCTGTTGCGTCGGAAAAGTCACATACCGATTTTGAGGCGAAATAGAAGCGTATTTTCTGGTGGCTGTGCTCTCTCTCGTTCTTGGGCCGCTGCCTTTGCAGGAGGGTGAGGGAGTTTTGAAGCACTTTTAATTTGTCAAAATGGCTTCTAAGCGGATTGGAAAGTCTGCCATTGACTGGGCAGCCTTTGCCAAAAGGGTGCCTGAGAATCAGAAGCCCATGTACCTTCAGTTCAAGGCAAAGTCAGATGGTTACCTCCGCCGGTAAGTGGACACAGGATCAGGTAGGATAGGTCGTCAAATGCCATTTGTTATTATGGTTAGGTTAGACCATGGTTAGATTGTGAGGTGTTTAAATGTGCTGGCTCGGGAAAGAACAACTCCAACCCTTTGGAAATACAAAAACTAACTGCTCCCGAAGTGGAAATTGAGGGCAAGTTTTCAATTGTTAGAGAAAATGTGGAAAATTATGATGAATTAAATCTTCAGGTTATGTTGAATTAAAAAATGTGAGGTGTCTTACAGGTTATTTGGTGTAATTCCTGGACCTTGAGGTGCTAGGTAGGTATAATACACAAAAATTAGTGCTGTGTCCCCAAACAGTGTCCCAAAATGTATTGATTTGGGTGGGAAATGGGTGAAACTACCAATAATCCCCTGGCATTTTAGATTTACACAAGTTAACTTCTTGGTCACTATGCATCTTTCAGGACACCCTTCTGTACCTGCTATGTTATTTAGAATGTATCCTACCTAACAATGTTGGAACACATATTTCTGGAGGGTTCTCACCCACCACATTGTCGACATATCTCCATAATCCAGTGTGTACTTGGAAAAATAAGAATCGCCCATGACATCATTGGAACAAACCTAACCTAACCTAAAATACCACAGCTACAATTTAGTAGTGGTTTGAATTGTTCTTGTCATCATTTTATCTTTATCTTATCCAGTATGCAAAACATGGCAGGAACATCAACAAGATATTTGGGGCAGCCCAAATCCTGCCCCAAATGGGACAGCAAGCTGCCCCATTTGGGCCAGAATTTTTCCCTTTTTCCCAAGGAGGAAATTTCAGACCTCGGTCAGCAAATACTGTTGACTAGGGGGGATTCATGATCACGTTTTATCTAGTATGGATTCACTTTTCAGCCAAAAGCTGTTGACCAGGGGGTGCAGTCGGTTGTAATATCAATCACGTTTTATCTAGTGTGAATCAGTTAAATTGTTACTTCTGCCCCGAAAAGTTGAAAGCTGCCTAAAAATTCCCAAAGCTGCCCCTAAATTTAAAAGCTGCCAGCAAATTTCCAAACCTGCCCCCAAATTTGCAAAAGCTGCCCCAAATTTTCAAAAGCTGCCAACAAATTTTCAAAAGCTGCCAACACATTTTCAAAAGCTGCCCAATTTTGATGTGTTGGTGCCAACCCTGCCTGACAAGATCTTGTTAAAACTTGCCACGTTTTGCATACTGGTATCTTATCAAGTAAACTAACCGGGAATGGTCAGTCAGCTGGTGTGAAAACAAATTTTGGCGATTGAAGCGGTGAGATATTAATTATTGAAGTTAAAATTAGTTATAGTTCAAAATGTGTTTGGGAAGACATCCATGGTTACTAAATATTATATTTTCTATCGATTGGTAGTTACATTATAGGGATTAACTACGTAATATCTAAGGCGGAGACGTCTACTAGTGCAGCTGGGAAATAACACCAAAATGTGAATAGTTTTCCACTCCCAAATTATGAATTTATATTTATTTTGACAAACAATATTGACCAAAAATACATCATTTCAACAAAAACTACCTACTGCTTTTGATGTGAGAAAAACAAATTGTACCATTCTGTACATAATTTTCCACTAGTCTTCTTTTTGCTCAAATTTTCCACTCCGACACCCAAGCAAAAATTGAATTTTGGGTCACTGCCCCCAAATTACTGTTGCAGGTAGCTCCATCTCAATCTGTTGAATGAACAGCTGTAATGCTGGGCATGTCTGAAAAGGTTAAAAGTCCAATCTTCAGACACATCCTAACCTCAGACTTTTCATTCTATCAGAATGCAGACGATACTGATGCACAGTACTTTAGTGATGAATTGGTCTTGTTTACATTCTGATAGCATGAAAAGTTGAGGTTAGGACGTGTCTGGGGTTACAGTAGGTTACCTGACAGGGCTTCCCATGTTTTTGGTGCTCTTTAGTGTGTCAATATCATCTACATCACTAATTTCATGGAAAGTTTGGTTTTAGGATGTATGTATTCCAGTGTTAGTACATTTTGAAATCAAAATTATTGCTTGTAGAAGCATTACAGAGCTGGCACGATGTGGGCGCCATGTGACCTTCGTTGTTGGAGCGCCCCTAAATCCCAATCATCATCATAGAAGCATTACATATGTACTGATTTTGAATCTTCCAAATTACAACTTAAAAATGGAATGTTTTAAGTTGTCACAAGTTTGTAATTTTATATTTACTTCATAGACAGTTTTGTGATACAGATATCAGGTTTCCCTCACACACACAGTACCCCCATTTTTTCCCTTGGCGAACTTGGGTTATTTTTTTCCTGCTGTGCTATTCTTATGTGTAGGGATGTGTCAATTAAGTGCAAAATGAAATTGATGGATATTTGCCTCCAAAGATTTGTTTTCATTTTACATGCTATTTTATATAAAAAAGTGATTTGCTAATAACTTTTGACTGAATAAAGAGCATGGTCAACGTTATTTTCTTATCAACAAGACGCATTGAATGCTGTGCAGCATGACTTCTTTCTGACATTTGATGACCTTGACCTTGTCAAGGTCATGACATAAGGTCACCTTTCCTAATTTGACCTACACAGCGATGTTATATATCTTTGAGCTTGCCTTGAAGATAGGAATTAATTGGTATTGAAATAATTGTGTGATCGTTGATGATTATACAACAAACTGAGACATTTTCTGGCTTTCTTTACACCAAGAAGGAAGTTACGAAGTTACTATTTAACATTCAAATGGAAATGAATTTAAATGTTGCCATTGACGATCAGGCGTTATTTAAGCACAATCGAATTCCTTGCAACAAGACACATTTTAACCCGCGCGGCGCTGGGGGGGGGGGGTAAATTTTGCCCCCTCCCGGGTTTTTGCTATAGATTCAAAACTACACTAGATATCGACGCGAAACTTTCAGTACCTTATCGATTCGATTTGACGTCTTCAGATAAATTTTGGAGAAAATCGGTCGAGAAGTTTTTGCGAAAATAGCGTTTTAGTGACGTCATGTAACGCCATTTTCGGTCCAAAATGGACGAAACTTTGATCGATGATAGAACAGCGAGTATTGAAGCAAATTGCAAACAAAGCACGTCAAAAGGAAGGAAATGACATTCTCTACAAGATGGCTATCTCGGATTTGCACAATTTTGATTTTCTGATCCCCAAAATGCAAAAAATCGTTATTATTTTTTTCAAAGTTTACAAAATCCAAAATTGTAAGAATTTGCACAAAACCGGAAGATATGTCAGATAACCATCTCTAATGAGTGACTATTCCAAATTTCAAACAAATATCTATATTTTTGACCCCCAAATGACACTAATAAGTGTTCAATGTGATGGGCGCATTTAAATAAAATCGCAAATTTTGACATTTCTAGACATCGTACACAAAAACAAATTGCACCATTGGATTGCTGTGGCAAAACTGAACCGTAAACATGTGTCGGTTATTGCAAATTTTGGATTTCAAAATTTGACCTTTTTTGCCTGATCTTGACCTGACCTTGAGGTCAAATGTCAAAATAACCATTATTTTTGGATTCTACGTCTGAAATAACCCATGAGACATGTGTCACATGGGTTTCCTATTACTTTTTCACAGTGTGACCTTTTGTGACATGACTTTGACCTTGACCTGTACTTAGTATGATATTCATATTCAAGCATTACCCTGTCCTTATATTTAGAAGTGTTTTGGCAGAGTTTCGGCGCGTTGCTGTTGATAGTCCGGTCTCTGCAGCCAATAATCTCGAAAACAGGTGGTTTTGGCCATTGACCTGACCCTGACCTGATGTGACCTTTTAAATACAATTTTAAGAATTACTTAGAATCTTCCCATCGAGAGCTTCCGATCGCCGCCTTGCGCGTCTCGCTGCGATTATTGGTTCGGGAGATAAGAGGGGGGGGGGTAAAATTTACCCCCCCCCCCCAGCGCGGCGCGTTCGGATGGAGACCCCAGCGCCGCGCGGGTTAAGATATATAACATCGCCACATAGGCCACAATTGGAGACCTAACCTTGGTGACCTTCACCTTAGGTGAAGGTCACCAAATGTTAGACAGAGGTCATACTGCATATTATTCAACACGTCTTTTCGAAAATAACGAAAGGGTGTCCAGTTTACCTTTTTATCTGTATTCAGTCAAAAGTTATTGGAGAATAACATCTTTCACAAAAAGAACATATAAAATGAAAAATTTAGCATATTTGAATACAATATTTGTTGTCCTTTCTGTTTGAACGACACTTATTTACACTTGACAATAATAAAGTAAAAGTAGGAAATACATTTGGCTTGGGTATCTAACAAACAAAAAAATGAAATTAAAGGTCAAGGTCACCCAATGTCAGAAAGAGTTTATGCTGCAGAGCATTCAACTCGTCTTGATGAAAACATCAAAATGACGTTTACCGTATCATTCTAGTTTTATTCAGTCAAAAGTTATTAGTGAATAGCATATTTTGTATGCATATATATATATATATATATATATATATATATATATATATATATATATATATATATATATATGTATATATATATATATATATATATATATATATATATATATATATATATATATATATATATATATATATATATATATATATATATATATATATATATATATATATATATATATATATATATATATATATATATATATATATATATATATATATATATATATATATATATATATTTATATATTTATATATTTATATTATATTTATATTATATTTATATATATATATATATATATATATATATATATATATATATATATATATATATATATATATATATATATATATATATATATATATATATATATATATATATATATATATATATATATATATATATATATATATATATATATATATATATATATATATATATATATATATATATATATATATATATATATATATATATATATATTTATATTTATATTTATATTTACATTTACATTTACATTTACATTTACATTTACATTTACATTTACATTTACATTTACATTTACATTTACATTTACATTTACATTTACATTTACATTTACATTTACATTTACATTTACATTTACATTTACATTTACATTTACATTTACATTTACATTTACATTTACATTTACATTTACATTTACATTTACATTTACATTTACATTTACATTTACATTTACATTTACATTTACATTTACATTTACATTTACATTTACATTTACATTTACATTTACATTTACATTTACATTTACATTTACATTTACATTTACATTTACATTTACATTTACATTTACATTTACATTTACATTTACATTTACATTTACATTTACATTTACATTTACATTTACATTTACATTTACATTTACATTTACATTTACATTTACATTTACATTTACATTTACATTTACATTTACATTTACATTTACATTTACATTTACATTTACATTTACATTTACATTTACATTTACATTTACATTTACATTTACATTTACATTTACATTTACATTTACATTTACATTTACATTTACATTTACATTTACATTTACATTTACATTTACATTTACATTTACATTTACATTTACATTTACATTTACATTTACATTTACATTTACATTTACATTTACATTTACATTTACATTTACATTTACATTTACATTTACATTTACATTTACATTTACATTTACATTTACATTTACATTTACATTTACATTTACATTTACATTTACATTTACATTTACATTTACATTTACATTTACATTTACATTTACATTTACATTTACATTTACATTTACATTTACATTTACATTTACATTTACATTTACATTTACATTTACATTTACATTTACATTTACATTTACATTTACATTTACATTTACATTTACATTTACATTTACATTTACATTTACATTTACATTTACATTTACATTTACATTTACATTTACATTTACATTTACATTTACATTTACATTTACATTTACATTTACATTTACATTTACATTTACATTTACATTTACATTTACATTTACATTTACATTTACATTTACATTTACATTTACATTTACATTTACATTTACATTTACATTTACATTTACATTTACATTTACATTTACATTTACATTTACATTTACATTTACATTTACATTTACATTTACATTTACATTTACATTTACATTTACATTTACATTTACATTTACATTTACATTTACATTTACATTTACATTTACATTTACATTTACATTTACATTTACATTTACATTTACATTTACATTTACATTTACATTTACATTTACATTTACATTTACATTTACATTTATATTTATATTTATATTTATATTTATATTTATATATATATATATATATATATATATATATATATATATATATATATATATATATATATATATATATATATATATATATATATATATATATATATATATATATATATATATATATATATATATATATATATATATATATATATATATATATATATATATAAAAAAAATGGCATGTAAAATGACAAAATTTGAGATATTTGGAGGCAAATATTCCTCTTTTTTGTTTTCTTCGCTTAATTGACACGTCCTTACACGTAAGAATAGCATAGCGAAAAAATAGAAACACGTTTGAGAAAAGGTATCCAAAAAAGTTGTACAATTTCGAAAACTTCCTAAATTTGGAAATTTCCGAAAATGAACAAATCAACATCACCATGTTATAAAACAGCTTATTGCCATTCTAATTACATATAATACATATATATATATATATATATATATATATATATATATATATATATATATATATATATATATATATATATATATATATATATATATATATATATATATATATATATATATATATATATATATATATATATATATATATATATATATATATATATATATATATATATATATATATATATATATATATATATATATATATATATATATATATATATATATATATATATATATATATATATATATATATATATATATATATATATATATATATATATATATATATATATATATATATATATATATATATATATATATATATATATATATATATATATATATATATATATATATATATATATATATATATATATATATATATATATATATATATATATATATATATATATATATATATATATATGTATATATATATATATATATATATATATATATATATATATATATATATATATATATATATATATATATATATATATTGTTTAATAAATTCCCTGCCATATGGGCTGACAAACATTGACCTGCACCGTGACCTTATACAAATGTCCGAGGCAATATCTCCTGAACCACTGCTTGCATTGCAATACAACTTTCACAGCTCACTTAACACGCGCCCTGGAGGGCCTCTGATAATTACACGCCCTGGAGGGGGGGGGGCGGATTTCGCCCCCCCCCCCCATCTATGATCTCGAAAACCACTCAACGCAGCGACAAGCGGAAAACGACGTTAGATAGCTCGAGACAAACTCTTTCGAAAGTGTTTCGTTCATTTTTTTCTCAGGTCAATATTGAGGTCACCAGAGGTCATCATGGGTCAGATTTCAAGTTTTCAAGACTTCGCTTTGGACACCCCCAAATATCTCGGGAACTATGATAGCTAGTAGCAAATGGAAAAAAGCAATCGAAAGCCCTTGCAAAATGCAATTGACATAGGTGTCCTCAGATTTGAGCTCAGGTCAATAGTTTAGGCTCCAGAGGTCATAAAATGTCAAAAAGATGATTTTTTTTTGCAAAACTGTTTTTCGCAAACAACCTTTTACCTAATAACGATACAGCAATAGTGTTTACGCCATTGCGTTTGTCTTGTCAAGGCATTTCGAATCATTCATGGTGTTCAACTGATTTTTTTTTGAAAATGTTTGATTTTTTTTTGAAAAAAAGAGAAAATTGAAGTTAGTTCAACTGAGAAATTTGACCTGGGTTCAAGGTCAAGTGGTGACCCAAGTTGGTCATGTTGCATATTGGGAGACGTGTCACGACGAGACAAGCACATTGGTACCATTTTATCTTCTATCTTCATTATGGCGATAGTTATTGACAAAACAGTGTTGGCGGTCACAAAATTGACCTGACCTTAGGTCACCGATATCAGAAATCCGAGATAAACAAATTGTTGATATATATGACCTTATGAAGTCCTGCAAGATTGAAACTGATCGGCGTAAAACTGTGGCTGTGGTACTACTGCAAATGTTTTGCAGTTGAGGTCATCACGTGACCTGGTCTGGTGACCTGACCTGAGATGACCCGAGGACAAAAAATTACATAATGTGAGAAGTTCATTTCTGAACAGGTGTGCAAAAAACGGCGGCGCTGCGCGCTCCGCCGTTTTTTGCGCTATCCTCGAAAAAACCGGAGGGGGGGGGGGGCGGATTTCGCCCCCCCTCCAGGGCGCGTGTTAAGCGCCCCAGGTTACCCCGTATACCAATTTTTGCCATAATCGGTGACATGACGGTGTCATTTTGCACTTTGTTTTTGTCGATTTGTCGTGGAATGCTCCAGCTACAAAAATAAGACCATTGTGATTTTTTTAAACAGAACCTAATTACCCTACTTAATACTATTAGACGTATTTCACACAACATAGGTACCTATGTAAGGAAATTCACTCACGCGCTCCTCTGCCATCCAGCAGGCAGCAGGAGACCAAAGGCTGCGACGCTGCGTGTAAAATTATAACTTACGTTGGTTGTGAATCACTCAAAAATAGCGTCAGACGCGCCACTTTCCCTATCCCTACTGCTACAAATGCTATGCTAGCAATGCTGTTTCCTCTATGCTAGCAAATAGAGGAAACACGAATGAGGCAAAACACAATATATTTATTTCGCAAGATTTTTCGCAGGCAGTACCCATTTTCATCGCCAGTTTTAGCGGATTTTTGGGGTGGGGCTAATTTCTATTGCCGCCCCTGTCCCAAGAGGGAGGCAAATGTGTGTTGGCTGTTGATGTTGACCACGATGATAAATCATCCAAGTTTAGGTAGTTCAGAGTCAGTTGACTTATAGAGGAGGCTTTCACATTTGTTAAACCTAGTTTGTGATAACTATGCATTTTTCCTAAATTATCATATTGTATAGGTAACAATTGTGAATAATGTGTGTACTTCTCTCTGTATGTGGCCAGTGTGCTATCTCAGCCGGAGTCGATGCCAGCCCTGGACTGGGCCCACACTACTCGTCCCGGGGTGTCGGCGCCCGGCATGGTGGACCAGTTCCGCAAACAGATGGAGCGCTGCTGACAATCTCCTACCCGGCCGACAAGGTCTCCCCCCAGGTCGACGCCCAGGCCAAGGAGTCAGTAAGTCGGGGCGCGGACAGCCAGGGGGAAGCTACGGCATGCGTGCCATATGAGGGTAGGGGCGAGCTGAGGGCATTGGAAAGTCGCTATGTCGCTAAATGCAGAGAGCTTCAGATTTGGTGAGGGGTCTGAGTCCCAGCAAACAGACATTATTGGCCCATACTCGCTGGCGCTGCCAATGGCGCTGCCAATGGCGCTGTCGTGCTCTCAGGTGTTGGCCCGACTGTAACTTTTGTGTCTGGCGTGCGCTATGCTCGCGGCATACAACTGAGACACTGTCTGGTCTCCGTGTGACAGTGTGGTTGTATTTCTCTGGTGGCTGTGCAATGGTGGTGCTGATGTCTCCCTGTGTGACCCGTCGCGTGTCTGTGCCCCCAGGGGTGTCAGATTACTACCCATGTGACCGCTCGTGTCTCTAGTATGTCCTTGACCCTGTGTGACCCCTGTGTGACCTCTGTGTGACCCCTGGGTGACCCGTCGCGTGTCTGTGCCCCGCAGGAGAAGCAGGTACAGCAGTTCGTGGCCGATTCGAGCGCCCGCATCACCGGCTACCAGGCCGATCTGGCCAAGTGGGAGGTGGTGCCGTCCTTCGACCAGATGTCCATGGAGGAGTTCAGTGACCACTTCCCCGACCTGGTAAGCCGAATTACCACCTTCTCCCCCTCTCTAGAACGCTAAGGAGTTCAGTGACCACTTCCCCGACCTGGTAAGCCCCTGTCCCTGTCCACTGGTACATGGAGGAGTTCCGAGACCACTTCCCCGACCTGGTAAGCCGCCGAATTACCACCTTCTCCCCCTCTAGAACGCTAAGGAGTGCAGGGGCTACTTTGTCCCCGACCTGGTAAGCAGAGTTACCACCTTATTCCCTTCCCTGGTACATGGATAAGTTCAGTGACCACTTCCCCGACCTGGTAAGCCGAATTACCACCTTCTCCCCCTCTCTGGAACGCTAAGGAGTTCAGTGACCACTTCCCCGACCTGGTAAGCCCCTGTCCCCGTCCACTGGTACATGGATGAGTTCCGGGACCACTTTCCCGACCTGGTAAGCCGCCGAATTACCACCTTCTCCCCCCTCTGTAGGACGCTAAGGAGTTTAGGGACCACTTCCCCGACCTGGTAAGCCCCCTGTCCCCGTCCACTGGTACATGGATGAGTTCCGGGACCACTTCCCCGACCTGGTAAGCCGAGTTACCACCTGCTTCCCTTCCCTGGTACATGGATGAGTTACGGGACCACTTCACCGACCTGGTAAGTGGTATGCCGAGTTACCACCCGTACACCTGGACCCCTAATGTCGTGTTCAATGTAGACGACACGTTTTAGTGTTGTGTGATTTGTATCGTAAGTCCCTGTGGTTGCATAAATACCTGGACCTGGACCCCTAATGTCGTGTTCAATGACGACACGTTTTAGTGTTGTGTGATTTGTATCGTAAGTCCCTGTGGTTGTGAACACCCCTAATGTCGTGTTCAATGACGTCACGTTTTAGTGTTGTGTGATTTGTATCGTAAGTCCCTGTGGTTGCATAAATACCTGGACCTGGACCCCTAATGTCGTGTTCAATGACGACACGTTTTAGTGTTGTGTGATTTGTATCGTAAGTCCCTGTGGTTGCATAAATACCTGGACCTGGACCCCTAATGTCGTGTTCAATGACGACACGTTTTAGTGTTGTGTGATTTGTATCGTAAGTCCCTGTGGTTGTGAACACCCCTAATGTCGTGTTCAATGACGACACGTTTTAGTGTTGTGTGATTTGTATCGTAAGTCCCTGTGGTTGTGAACACCCCTAATGTCGTGTTCAATGACGACACGTTTTAGTGTTGTGTGATTTGTATTCGTAAGTCCCTGTGGTTGTGAACACCCCTAATGTCGTGTTCAATGACGACACTTTTTAGTGTTGTGTGATTTGTATCGTAAGTCGCTGTGGTTGTGAACACCCCTAATGTCGTGTTCAATGACGACACGTTTTAGTGTTGTGTGATTTGTATCGTAAGTCCCTGTGGTTGTGAACACCCCTAATGTCGTGTTCAATGACGACACGTTTTAGTGTTGTGTGATTTGTATCGTAAGTCCCTGTGGTTGTGAACACCCCTAATGTCGTGTTCAATGACGACACGTTTTAGTGTTGTGTGATTTGTATCGTAAGTCGCTGTGGTTGTGAACACCCCTAATGTCGTGTTCAATGACGACACGTTTTAGTGTTGTGTGATTTGTATCGTAAGTCCCTGTGGTTGTGAACACCCCTAATGTCGTGTTCAATGACGACACGTTTTAGTGTTGTGTGATTTGTATCGTAAGTCCCTGTGGTTGTGAACACCCCTAATGTCGTGTTCAATGACGACACGGTTTAGTGTTGTGTGATTTGTATCGTAAGTCCCTGTGGTTGTGAACACCCCTAATGTCGTGTTCAATGACGACACGGTTTAGTGTTGTGTGATTTGTATCGTAAGTCCCTGTGGTTGTGAACACCCCTAATGTCGTGTTCAATGACGACACGGTTTAGTGTTGTGTGATTTGTATCGTAAGTCCCTGTGGTTGTGAACACCCTAATGTCGTGTTCAATGACGACACGGTTTAGTGTTGTGTGATTTGTATCGTAAGTCCCTGTGGTTGTGAACACCCTAATGTCGTGTTCAATGACGACACGGTTTAGTGTTGTGTGATTTGTATCGTAAGTCCCTGTGGTTGCATAGTAAGTCCCTGTGGTTGCATAGTAAGTCCCTGTGGTTGCGTGTTCAATGACGACACGTTTTAGTGTTGTGTGATTTGTATCGTAAGTCCCTGTGGTTGCATAAATACGTCACTATGTGTCGCTATTCTCCTCGTTCATCTCGTTCGCGTTGAATATGTCGTTTGTATTCTCCTCCATCGCGAGACTTTGTGCTGCGAGCTCGCGAGCTTAGCGAGCTCACCTCCGTAAAGACCGCGCTTCTGATCGCGCTGTGTCTGTGTCCGCCAGGCACTGGACCCTGTGAACCGGCCCACGTACTGGCCGCACACCGAGGAGGCCCAGCTTCCCGACGAGCCGGCCGCCCACTGATCCCGTGACGTCACACGCACTGACTGTGACTCACACGGCGACAGACGATCCAGTGACGCGGGGCGCTCAGACACTGATATAGATGATGTGTAGAATATATTGTGAATGGGAACTAGTAGTGTGTGTTGGTGTGGAGCTGGTTCGACGCTGCCGTATGTTGGTGCTGAGAGGCCGAGACCGAAACCGAGGACACAGCCATGGCTGGTAACGGAAAAGGGAGAGCAATACTGACTCGGCCGTCTGGGTTGAAAATGTACAAGTTTTGAGCTGTTTTTACGGCACTGGGGATTGGTCGAGACTCGTGGGCGTATTATACTTGACGTGGAATTGATCTTCCAGGCGCTCGTATGGTTTTGTTACGCTCAAATCGGGGCCCAACTAACATGGGAGGTAGACTACCCGCCTCACTCCTGTGGTCAGAGGGACACAATGGTTACTCTAAAATACACACGAAATTCTCACCTTCTGCTGCGTAATGTAAAACACGTGTTCTCGTAGGTAACTTTATTGAAACAATAACCATTTCCACACATATGCATAGCAATATACGACAATACGTCTCGTCTCGACATCAGACCTATCGAGACCCCAGACGGGTTTCATCGGGGTCCTCGCCGGAGCCTCTTTCAAGTCCTCGCCACCGCAGGCTCCGGTGGGATGAACAGTGGGATGACTTCTCTCAGTAAACACGACGCCAGAATACAACATACACCGAAACACCACGGACGGAATGCGTGATAAGGCTGGCCTCTCGGGGCACGCGCGTGATGAGGCCGGCCTCTCAGGGCACGCGCGCACGACGACGGAGAGTGTTGCCGTCGGTTGCGGTGCTGCACAATACCAAGTATGTACTATGAGGCGCGACTAGGGACATCTGGTGACCTCTCGGTACTATGAGGCGCGACTAGGGACATGTGTTGACCTCTCGGTACTATGAGGCGCGACTAGGGACATGTGGTGACTTCTCGGTACTATGAGGCGCGACTAGGGGCATGTGGTGACCTCTCGGTACTATGAGGCGCGACTAGGGGCATGTGGTGACCTCTCGGTACTATGAGGCGCGACTAGGGGCATGTGGTGACCTCTCGGTACTATGAGGCGCGACTAGGGACATGTGGTGACCTCTCGGTACTATGAGGCGCGACTAGGGACATGTGGTGACCTCTCGGTACTATGAGGCGCGACTAGGGGCATGTGGTGACCTCTCGGTACTATGAGGCGCGACTAGGGGCATGTGGTGACCTCTCGGTACTATGAGGCGCGACTAGGGACATCTGGTGACCTCTCGGTACTATGAGGCGCGACTAGGGACATGTAGTGACCTCTCGGTACTATGAGGCGCGACTAGGGATATGTGGCGAGGTCCTCTGAACGTAGCGGAAAGTCTGGTCTGATCGCTGGCCCCGTCCAGCATGAACACTTGTCGTGCACAACTCCAACAGAGTCAGGGCCCTGCTGGCTGCCAGCTTGGCGAAGGACGCCGAACGGACCAGTTGGTTAACAAGGCTCCTTGAAGTGCTTACTCTGTAGTCGACGCAGAGGCAGCATCGAGTGTCAGTAATGGCCGGACTCTGAATAGCACGTATGTTAGCGTTTCTGTGGTGGACTTTATGGAGCATTGACTCAGGAGGGACATGAGCTAAAACACGGCAATGAGAGTACATTCATAAGACATCATAATGCATCGGCCGGAGGGTGGGAGACTAGTCAGTAGTCACTGGTGGTAACAGCATAATGCAACAGCAGGAGGGTGGGAGACTAGTCAGTAGTCACTGGTGGTATAACAGCGATGCCTGCCGAGAGCCTCGTCTGATTGTCTAGCCATTGTCCTACTGGGAAAATTTGACTAACTGCCTGGTACCACAGGAATACCGCAGTAACAGCCCTGGCTGTGTCCTCGGTACCGGGGTAACTGGAGGCACCAGGAAGCACGTTATAACACATGGAATAACTACACAAGACAAAACAGTCGATGGTAACAGCAATATTCTGAGCCACATGTATCCAATAAAATCAGCATGCACTATTATAATCGACTTTTCGGGTAATATAATACATCAATACGATGGCATCTCTTATGACAGACCAGAAGCAGTAGTCATCTAATAATGTTGCACATCAGGACTAAATCTCGGATTGGCGGTAGGTTCAACACTAGCTCGCCATGTGCTCTGAAACTGAGTAGCAGTGCAACCGATATCCCGTACATCTCAGTAGGATACCACTCATCTACTGCGACGTCTGCCCGTGTTTCCGATCTATCACCGACTTACGGTATACCACGCGGAGCAGATATCGTCATAGCATATTCGCGAACCCCGTTGTCATGGCAACACACTGTTATAAGATAGTGGCTGAAGCCAGCTGATACATACACGACCTTATCTGCCTGACGGGGTTCTACCCTGTTCACAGTATCTACACAGGACCAGCCTCTTCTTTGTGTAAAGGTTCACCCTCGGCGGCATCATCTATGAGCGAAGGTTCACCCTCAGCGGTATCATCTATGAGCGAAGGTTCACCCTCAGCGGCATCATCTATGAGCGAAGGTTCACCCTCAGCGGCATCATCTATGAGCGAAGGTTCACCCTCAGCGGCATCATCTTTGTGGGAAGGTCCACCCTCAGCGGCATCATCTATGAGCGAAGGTTCACCCTCAGCGGCATCATCTTTGTGCGAAGGTTCACCCTCAGCGGCATCATATATGTGGGAAGGTTTACCTGCACCAGTAGCATGCATGGGCACAGGTTTATCCTCATGGTGATGAGCGTTTCCTACGTGCCCATGTTTGTATTTATCAGTTCCCTCTACGTGTGCAGGTTTACCCCGATGGTGGTCAGGATACTCTTTGTGCACAGGTTTCTCCTCATGGTGACTTGGATTTCCTTTCTGCCCAGGTTCGTCCACCTCCTCGCTGGAATCTTTCAGTTCCTCGGGGGTGTTTTCATCGCCGTTGACATCTTCATTCTTCTCAGACTCGTCTTCTTCCGCTGTTGAATTTTCCCCCTCCACATCATATTCCTCCAAATATTCATAATAATCATCATACTCTTCTTCATACTCATGATCTTCATACTCGTGATCATTTTCTTCTGACTGTTCCTTCTCCTCAGAAGCGGTTGCCGACGAGCCCGATCCGCTCACCGCATGCTTACTCGGAGCATCTCTTTCCTGCTTGACGCTAGGGTGATCCTCCTCTACGAAGTTGGCGTCATCATCATAATCTTCTTCAGGCCAGTCGTCTGCCATCACTTTCTTCCAAGCCTCAGGGTCTTCGCCGGAACTCGCTCTGCTTTCATCGATAACATACCCTCCGTCTTCAGACGCTGCCGACTCGAGCTCTTCAGACTCTGCCGACTCGAGCTGCCCTTCGCTGTTCTTCACGTCCTCTTCGGCTGGGTCTCTGTTGCCCTCCGTCTTCAGACTTGGCCCTCCGTCTTCCGACTCTGCCGACCCGAGCTGCCCCTCGCTGTTCTTCACGTCCTCTTCGGCTGGATCATGGTGTGCTTCCCGCACTCCTTTTCCAGTCCCAAAGTCTTGCCAAGATGAGCTGAACATGTCGACGACGTCGGATCCTTCAGCTTCCGGCAACTCAGCCCTGGCATAGCCCTCATCGTGCCAGCTCTCATCTTCGACTGAGCCGTTGTGCCTTTTCTTCACTTCTTTCCCAGCCTCGTGGTCTTCCCAAATTGGGCTCAACACGCCGTCACTCAAGTGTCCCTCTGCAATCCAGGCGTCACCCTCATGCTGTTGACTGTGCCCTCCGTCTGCGGCGTAGTGGGAACGATCGGCGGGAACTCATCCCAGGCGTCCGACGGGTCGTCATGGTCGCCGTCAGGCGGACCATGCTCCTCTTCCTGGGAACTGCCAGCCTTCTCGGAGTTCGCCTTGCGGACCTCAGCAGCCAAGTCGGCCCGCAGATGGTGGTGCATCAGCGTGTCCTGCCGACATCAGGGGTACACAGATAGCAGAGACGGAAGGCGAAACATCGGTACAAACTGCACACAGACAGAGCTGCTGGAGGGAGACTGAAGGCGAGCATGGCCAGTGGAACGTGTTAACCTTACACACCGATACCGAAGGCGAAAGGCGAAACAAGGGCAGCGGAACATGTCAAGCGCGCATGTACGGTAATAAAGAAGCTGAACTCTGAATCCTAAACAAGAGCAGCGGGGAAGGTCCATCTAAGCACGGTTGATTATTGAAGCTGACCTGCTAGATTCTGAAATTCCGCTGGATTCCCTTATCACAAAAACAGCAGTGGGACGGCAATACGGAAGTAGCCGAACATAACAAGCACACACAGATCATGGCAGGCAGGCTCTGCTTAGCGTCGGTCGATGGCCGAAAACATCTCTACAAACCATTCGGTTAAATTCAAAACCTAACTGAAGCAACCCTTCCATATCATCTTTCGTAAACCTCTCCTGACCCTTCTGACTTCGTAAACCTCTCCTGACCCTTCTGACCCTGACCCTCTCATAGATCTTTGCATGACCCATAGACCCTTGCATAACCAGGCGGCCGTGTCGAGCGGCGCCGGCTGTTCTCACCTCGAGCACAATAACCAGGCGGCCGTGCCGAGCGGCGCCGGCGGTTCTCACCTCGAGTAGATCCTCGATAGGTAGCCAGTCGAACTCGAACACGCCAAGTATGTACTCCACGAACAGAGTGGGGTCGTCCCGCTGCACGACCATGGCCCGCGGACTGTCGAAGAAGACCTGGAGAGCGCCGCGCAGCCAGCCGCCGACCGTGTGCTGCTGCTCGGGCCGGACCAGACCGCGCCACAGCAGCTGCTTCAGCACCTCCTGCGGCACCGTCACCTGCAGAACAGAGAACCGTCACCTAATGCTGCTGCTCGGGCCGGACCAGACCGCGCCGCAGCAGCTGCTGCAGCACCTCCTGCGGCACCGTCAGCTGCAGAACAGAGAACCGTCTCCTGTGGCAGACACACACACACACACACTCCTGTACCAAACACACCGGTCGGGCGAGTGTGTGGATAAAGTGGAGCTAGAGACCCGAACCTGGTGTTATTTACTTCAAAGGAACATATCGCATACCGTGCAGGTAAGCATATATTGCGGAGATGTCTAACCTTTCCAGAGACAGCAAAGACAGGATCTGGAGACTGAATCGTGGTGTTAGACCAGTGGTTCTCAACTAGGGGGTAATTACACCGATCGAGGCAACGGAGCTTTCTGGCGGGTAATCTAATGACTATTGAACAGTTATGTGCGAAATTATAGCTGATTCGTTTGTTGATGGCGCTCAATGCACCTCATCTATTCCAGTTGCTGTTTCTCTGTCGCCACATCGTAGAGCAGCATAGTCAATTCATGTTAAATGATATTCAGCTTTGAGCTACGGTTTATGTATTATTATACGTTGGGAACCGCTGCTTTATGCAAGAGCAACAGCGCACGTGTCTACTTATATTCCTGTCCCTAGATAGCATTAGTAGTAAACGTCTGGATTTATGCTGTACCGCATAGCTTGAGGCCGATAACATAATTGCAGAGTGCGCACTACGCAATGAGGGAGGGGTTAACGAATCATTCTGGCCATCAAAAGGGGTAACCATATCCTTGACGCTGAGAACCACTGTGTTCGACATATGGAAGCATCTGGTAGACTGCGCCGCACATCACCAAAATAATGCGGTACCGCCTACCTATTTACTAAGACGCGGTAAATCGAAAAGACGTCCTACGGCCAGGGGCGGAACTTTATATCTCTGGGAGGGCCCGGGCCCCCCAATGCTGAGCTGAGCCCCCCAAATGGTGCTCCGGCCCCCCAATGTTTTTTTCAAAATTTGTGCCTTCCAAAATTTAAAGGACTACTTACTACTCGTACAGATTGTTCTGTTTTGAATTTTGCGTATTTCATTACATCAAGATGTGATTCCATCTTAGGAGTATTCCATCTTAGAAGTATACGAGGATTGTGATTCCATCCATATTTGTGCCTGGATCCCGAAGTTGGATCTGGGATCTCAGTGGATCCCTCGGCATAAAATGCATGGATATTTTGGATCCCAGTGGATCCCTCTACGTAAAATGCATGAAGATCTGGGATCCTCCTGGATCCCGCTACCAATGCTCGACACGATAGGTATGAGGGGGGTCCCTTCCTTGTCTATCTTTGGCAGCCCATAGAACAGAGGCGGATGCGGATCAGAAGGATTAAGAGTCAGATATGTTTTCCTGTCCAGATTTCCTTTTCTCTCGACTGCTTTCAGAACTCCCCTCGTTCCCCTTATAAACTTTGCCGTCGGGTCCCTATTTCACTCTTCATACGTTTCGCGGTCGCCTATCAGATCAGCCACCTTGCCCCGGTACTGATCCTGCGTTAAGATGCACACAGCCCTGCCTTTGTCCGCAGGCAAACTAACTATATCCTGCCTCTCCTGTGCCTCTCCTGTACGTACCGGCGTGCCTGGATTCCGAAGTTGGATCTAGGATCCAGTGGATCCCTCGTCATACAATGAATGTATCAGGGTCTGGAATCTTTGTGGATCCCTCAGCTTATTGTGTACCTGAATCTGGTGCACCATGTGGATCCCGGGATACAGGACACAGATATCCGGATCTCAGCTGGATCCCGGGATCCAGGCACATGTCTGATTCCATCTGCGACTGCTTTTTCGATTAGGTATGATATAATGGATAAGTATGATATAATGGATGGATATAATGGATATGATATAATGCATTGTCTTCTGCTATAACAAGTCCGTATATACAAGGTTCAAGCGTTCAGGTTAGCGCATAGCAGATGGGAGCGTGCACAATTAGCCATCGGGGTGCTCTATTTAAATGGTGGTCAATGGAATTTGTTGTAAATTTATTGTTTGCCTGCAATTGGGCTTATAGTCAATGCAGGCTGTTTGGCTCCCTGGTATTGCAATATCCTAAATATCGATCTGTGCTAAAATAATACGTTTGATACGGAGGAACATCGAGGTGATCGAGCCATCAAATAGCATCGGGCTATCGTGGCCAGGGGGCCTAGGGGGCCATGGCCCCTCCAAGTTAACCGAGGTCGGCCTGATGGGGTCCTTGGTTGACCTGAGGAGCCCTTGGTCAGCCTGAGCGGGCCTCGTTGGGTCTGGAGGGGAGCTCGGTCGACCTGAAGTGGCACTCCGTCGACTTGAAGGAGTCATTCGTCCATCCGTGGGGGTCCCAGTCGGCCTGAAGAGCCATTGTTCGGCCTGAGGGTTCCCCTGCCGGCCTGAGGGGCCTCAGTGGGCCTGGTCGGCCTCAGGGATCCTTTGTCGGTCTGAGGGGCCTCGGTCGCCATGAGGGGCCTCGGTCGGCCTGGAGGGTCCTCGGTCGGATTCAGGGTCTCTTAGTCGGCATGAGGAGTCCTTGTTCTGCCGCAGGGCCAATCGGTCGGCTTGAAGGAGTCTTTGGACTGAGAGCCCGTCTGTCGGCCTTGGTGGCGCTCCGTATGCCTGAGGGAATCTCGGTCGGCGTGAAGGGGCCCTGAGTGGGCCTGAGGAACCCTCGGTTGACCGAGTGTCTCTCGTTTGTCCTGAGGGGCCCTCAGTGGGCCTGAGGAACCCTAGGTCGGGCCCGAGTGGCTCTCGTTCGGCCTGAGGGGACCTCGGCCAGCTTGAAGGGGCCTTTTCGGCCTGCGGGGCCCTTAGTCGGCCTGAGGGGCTCTCGGGCAGCCTGAAGGGGTCCTCGGTTTGCCTGAGGGGGTCCCATTACGGCCATAGGGGGCTCTCAGTCGGCATGAAGGGGCCTCAGTCGGCTTGCGCGTCCCAAGGGCCCTCGGTCGGCTTGATGAGCCCTTGGTCAACTTGAGAAGGCCCTTTTTCGGCCTGAGGTGCATCTGGTCAGTTTGAGAACATCCTTTTCGGCCTGAGTGGCCTTCGGTCAGCTTGAGGAGGCTCTCGGTCGGCCTGAGGGGCCCTTAGTCGGCCTGAGTGGCCCTCGGTCGGCCTGTAGGGGTCCCTAGTGTGCATGTGGGGATCTTCTGTCGGCCTTAGGGGGCGCT
>JAXIVJ010010537.1:35000-46807 GCA_036785665.1 Chirona hameri | reverse complement strand
TTCGATCTCGATCTCGATCTCGATCTCGATCTCGATCTCGCGATCGTCGATCTCGATCTCGATCTCGATCTCGATCTCGATCTCTATCTCGATCTCTCGATCTCTGATCTCTATCTCTATCTCTATCTCTATCTCTATCTCTATCTCTATCTCCTATCTTCCTATCTCTATCTCTATCTCTATCTCTATCTCTATCTCTATCTCTATCTCTATCTCTATCTCTATCTCTATCTCTATCTCTCTATCTCTATCTCTATCTCTATCTCTATCTCTATCTCTATCTCTATCTCTATCTCATCTCATCTCTATCTCTATCTCTATCTCTATCTCTATCTCTATCTCTATCTCTATCTCTATCTCTATCTCTATCTCTATCTCTATCTCCTATCTCTATCTCTATCTCTATCTCTCCATCTCCATCTCCATCTCCATCTCTATCTCTATCTCTATCTCTATCTCTATCTCTATCTCTATCTCTATCTCTATCTCTATCTCTATCTCTATCTCTATCTCTATCTCTATCTCTATCTCTATCTCTATCTCTATCTCTATCTCTATCTCTATCTCTATCTCTATCTCTATCTCTATCTCTATCTCTATCTCTATCTCTATCTCTATCTCTATCTCTATCTCTATCTCTATCTCTATCTCTATCTCTATCTCTATCTCTATCTCTATCTCTATCTCTATCTCTATCTCTATCTCTATCTCTATCTCTATCTCTATCTCTATCTCTATCTCTATCTCTATCTCTATCTCTATCTCTATCTCTATCTCTATCTCTATCTCTATCTCTATCTCTATCTCTATCTCTATCTATCTCTATCTCTATCTCTATCTCTATCTCTATCTCTATCTCTATCTCTATCTCTATCTCTATCTCTATCTCTATCTCTATCTCTATCTCTATCTCTATCTCTATCTCTATCTCTATCTCTATCTCTATCTCTATCTCTATCTCTATCTCTATCTCTATCTCTATCTCTATCTCTATCTCTATCTCTATCTCTATCTCTATCTCTATCTCTATCTCTATCTCTATCTCTATCTCTATCTCTATCTCTATCTCTATCTCTATCTCTATCTCTATCTCCATCTCCATCTCCATCTCCATCTCCATCTCCATCTCCATCTCCATCTCTATCTCCATCTCCATCTCCATCTCCATCTCCTTCTCTATCTCTATCTCTATCTCTATCTCTATCTCTATCTCTATCTCTATCTCTATCTCTATCTCTATCTCTATCTCTATCTCTATCTCCATCTCTATCTCTATCTCTATCTCTATCTCTATCTCTATCTCTATCTCTATCTCTATCTCTATCTCTATCTCTATCTCTATCTCTATCTCTATCTCTATCTCTATCTCTATCTCTATCTCTATCTCTATCTCTATCTCTATCTCTATCTCTATCTCTATCTCTATCTCTATCTCTATCTCTATCTCAATCTCTATCTCTATCTCTATCTCTATCTCTATCTCTATCTCTATCTCTATCTCTATCTCTATCTCTATCTCTATCTCTATCTCTATCTCTATCTCTATCTCTATCTCTATCTCTATCTCTATCTCTATCTCTATCTCTATCTCTATCTCTATCTCTATCTCTATCTCTATCTCTATCTCTATCTCTATCTCTATCTCTATCTCTATCTCTATCTCTATCTCTATCTCTATCTCTATCTCTATCTCTATCTCTATCTCTATCTCTATCTCTATCTCTATCTCTATCTCTATCTCTATCTCTATCTCTATCTCTATCTCTATCTCTATCTCTATCTCTATCTCTATCTCTATCTCTATCTCTATCTCTATCTCTATCTCTATCTCTATCTCTATCTCTATCTCTATCTCTATCTCTATCTCTATCTCTATCTCTATCTCTATCTCTATCTCTATCTCTATCTCTATCTCTATCTCTATCTCTATCTCTATCTCTATCTCTATCTCTATCTCTATCTCTATCTCTATCTCTATCTCTATCTCTATCTCTATCTCTATCTCTATCTCTATCTCTATCTCTATCTCTATCTCTATCTCTATCTCTATCTCTATCTCTATCTCTATCTCTATCTCTATCTCTATCTCTATCTCTATCTCTATCTCTATCTCTATCTCTATCTCTATCTCTATCTCTATCTCTATCTCTATCTCTATCTCTATCTCTATCTCTATCTCTATCTCTATCTCTATCTCTATCTCTATCTCTATCTCTATCTCTATCTCTATCTCTATCTCTATCTCTATCTCTATCTCTATCTCTATCTCTATCTCTATCTCTATCTCTATCTCTATCTCTATCTCTATCTCTATCTCTATCTCTATCTCTATCTCTATCTCTATCTCTATCTCTATCTCTATCTCTATCTCTATCTCTATCTCTATCTCTATCTCTATCTCTATCTCTATCTCTATCTCTATCTCTATCTCTATCTCTATCTCTATCTCTATCTCTATCTCTATCTCTATCTCTATCTCTATCTCTATCTCTATCTCTATCTCTATCTCTATCTCTGTCTCTGTCTCTGTCTCTGTCTCTGTCTCTGTCTCTGTCTCTGTCTCTGTCTCTGTCTCTGTCTCTGTCTCTGTCTCTGTCTCTGTCTCTGTCTCTGTCTCTATCTCTGTCTCTGTCTCTATCTCTATCTCTATCTCTATCTCTATCTCTATCTCTATCTCTATCTCTATCTCTATCTCTATCTCTATCTCTATCTCTATCTCTATCTCAATCTCTGTCTCTGTCTCTGTCTCTGTCTCTGTCTCTGTCTCTAACTCTGTCTCTAACTCTGTCTCTAACTCTGTCTCTAACTCTGTCTCTAACTCTGTCTCTGTTTCTGTCTCTGTCTCTGTCTCTGTCTCTGTCTCTGTCTTCTCTGTCTCTGTCTCTGTCTCTGTCTCTGTCTCTGTCTCTGTCTCTGTCTCTGTCTCTGTCTCTGTCTCTGTCTCTGTCTCTGTCTCTGTCTCTGTCTCTGTCTCTGTCTCTGTCTCTGTCTCTGTCTCTCTGTCTCTGTCTCTGTCTCTGTCTCTATCTCTATCTCTGTCTCTGTCTCTGTCTCTATCTCTATCTCTGTCTCTATCTCTGTCTCTGTCTCTGTCTCTGTCTCTGTCTCTATCTCTATCTCTATCTCTATCTCTATCTCTATCTCTATCTCTATCTCTATCTCTATCTCTATCTCTATCTCTATCTCTATCTCTATCTCTATCTCTATCTCTATCTCTATCTCTATATCTATCTCTATCTCTGTCTCTGTCTCTGTCTCTGTCTCTGTCTCTGTCTCTAACTCTGTCTCTAACTCTGTCTCTAACTCTGTCTCTAACTCTGTCTCTAACTCTGTCTCTGTCTCTGTCTCTGTCTCTGTCTCTGTCTCTGTCTCTGTCTCTGTCTCTGTCTCTGTCTCTGTCTCTGTCTCTGTCTCTGTCTCTGTCTCTGTCTCTGTCTCTGTCTCTGTCTCTGTCTCTGTCTCTGTCTCTGTCTCTGTCTCTGTCTCTGTCTCTGTCTCTGTCTCTGTCTCTGTCTCTATCTCTATCTCTGTCTCTGTCTCTGTCTCTATCTCTATCTCTGTCTCTATCTCTGTCTCTGTCTCTGTCTCTGTCTCTATCTCTATCTCTATCTCTATCTCTATCTCTATCTCTATCTCTATCTCTATCTCTATCTCTATCTCTATCTCTATCTCTATCTCTATCTCTATCTCTATCTCTATCTCTATCTCTATCTCTATCTCTATCTCTATCTCCATCTCCATCTCTATATCCATCTCCATCTCCATCTCCATCTCCATCTCCATCTCCATCTCCATCTCTATCTCTATCTCTATCTCCATCTCTATCTCTATCTCCATCTCTATCTCTATCTCTATCTCTATCTCTATCTCTATCTCTATATCTATCTCTATCTCTATCTCTATCTCTATCTCTTTCTCTATCTCTATCTCTATCTCTATCTCTATCTCTATCTCTATCTCTATCTCTATCTCTATCTCTATCTCTATCTCTATCTCTATCTCTATCTCTATCTCTATCTCTATCTCTATCTCTATCTCTATCTCTATCTCTATCTCTATCTCTATCTCTATCTCTATCTCTATCTCTATCTCTATCTCTATCTCTATCTCTATCTCTATCTCTATCTCTATCTCTATCTCTATCTCTATCTCTATCTCTATCTCTATCTCTATCTCTATCTCTATCTCTATCTATCTCTATCTCTATCTCTATCTCTATCTCTATCTCTATCTCTATCTCTATCTCTATCTCTATCTCTATCTCTATCTCTATCTCTATCTCTATCTCTATCTCTATCTCTATCTCTATCTCTATCTCTATCTCTATCTCTATCTCTATCTCTATCTCTATCTCTATCTCTATCTCTATCTCTATCTCTATCTCTATCTCTATCTCTATCTCTTTCTCTATCTCTATCTCTATCTCTATCTCTATCTCTATCTCTATCTCTATCTCTATCTCTATCTCTATCTCTATCTCTATCTCTATCTCTATCTCTATCTCTATCTCTATCTCTATCTCTATCTCTATCCCTATCTCTATCTCTATCTCTATCTCTATCTCTATCTCTATCTCTGTCTCTGTCTCTGTCTCTGTCTCTGTCTCTGTCTCTGTCTCTGTCTCTGTCTCTGTCTCTGTCTCTGTCTCTGTCTCTGTCTCTGTCTCTGTCTCTGTCTCTGTCTCTGTCTCTGTCTCTGTCTCTGTCTCTGTCTCTGTCTCTGTCTCTGTCTCTGTCTCTGTCTCTGTCTCTGTCTCTGTCTCTGTCTCTGTCTCTGTCTCTGTCTCTGTCTCTGTCTCTGTCTCTGTCTCTGTCTCTGTCTCTGTCTCTGTCTCTGTCTCTGTCTCTGTCTCTGTCTCTGTCTCTGTCTCTGTCTCTGTCTCTGTCTCTGTCTATGTCTCTGTCTCTGTCTCTGTCTCTGTCTCTGTCTCTGTCTCTGTCTCTGTCTCTGTCTCTGTCTCTGTCTCTGTTTCTGTCTCTGTCTCTGTCTCTGTCTCTGTCTCTGTCTATGTCTATGTCTCTGTCTCTGTCTCTGTCTCTGTCTCTGTCTCTGTCTCTGTCTCTGTCTCTATCTCTATCTCTATCTCTATCTCTGTCTCTGTCTCTGTCTCTGTCTCTGTCTCTGTCTCTAACTCTGTCTCTAACTCTGTCTCTAACTCTGTCTCTAACTCTGTCTCTAACTCTGTCTCTGTTTCTGTCTCTGTCTCTGTCTCTGTCTCTGTCTCTGTCTCTGTCTCTGTCTCTGTCTCTGTCTCTGTCTCTGTCTCTGTCTCTGCTCTGTCTCTGTCTCTGTCTCTGTCTCTGTCTCTGTCTCTGTCTCTGTCTCTGTCTCTGTCTCTGTCTCTGTCTCTGTCTCTGTCTCTGTCTCTGTCTCTGTCTCTGTCTCTGTCTCTATCTCTATCTCTGTCTCTGTCTCTGTCTCTATCTCTATCTCTGTCTCTATCTCTGTCTCTGTCTCTGTCTCTGTCTCTGTCTCTATCTCTATCTCTATCTCTATCTCTATCTCTATCTCTATCTCTATCTCTATCTCTATCTCTATCTCTATCTCTATCTCTATCTCTATCTCTATCTCTATCTCTATCTCTATCTCTATCTCTGTCTCTGTCTCTGTCTCTATCTCTGTCTCTGTCTCTAACTCTGTCTCTAACTCTGTCTCTAACTCTGTCTCTAACTCTGTCTCTAACTCTGTCTCTGTCTCTGTCTCTGTCTCTATCTCTATCTCTATCTCTATCTCTATCTCTATCTCTATCTCTATCTCTATCTCTATCTCTCTATCTCTATCTCTATCTCTATCTCTATCTCTATCTCTATCTCTATCTCTATCTCTATCTCTATCTCTATCTCTATCTCTATCTCTATCTCTATCTCTATCTCTATCTCTATCTCTATCTCTATCTCTATCTCTATCTCTATCTCTATCTCTATCTCTATCTCTATCTCTATCTCTATCTCTATCTCTATCTCTATCTCTATCTCTATCTCTATCTCTATCTCTATCTCTATCTCTATCTCTATCTCTATCTCTATCTCTATCTCTATCTCTATCTCTATCTCTATCTCTACTCTATCTCTATCTCTATCTCTATCTCTATCTCTATCTCTATCTCTATCTCTATCTCTATCTCTATCTCTATCTCTATCTCTATCTCTATCTCTATCTCTATCTCTATCTCTATCTCTATCTCTATCTCTATCTCTATCTCTATCTCTATCTCTATCTCTATCTCTATCTCTATCTCTATCTCTATCTCTATCTCTATCTCTATCTCTATCTCTATCTCTATCTCTATCTCTATCTCTATCTCTATCTCTATCTCTATCTCTATCTCTATCTCTATCTCTATCTCTATCTCTATCTCTATCTCTATCTCTATCTCTATCTCTATCTCTATCTCTATCTCTATCTCTATCTCTATCTCTATCTCTATCTCTATCTCTATCTCTATCTCTATCTCTATCTCTATCTCTATCTCTATCTCTATCTCTATCTCTATCTCTATCTCTATCTCTATCTCTATCTCTATCTCTATCTCTATCTCTATCTATCTCTATCTCTATCTCTATCTCTATCTCTATCTCTATCTCTATCTCTATCTCTATCTCTATTCTATCTCTATCTCTATCTCTATCTCTATCTCTATCTCTATCTCTATCTCTATCTCTATCTCTATCTCATCTCTATCTCTATCTCTATCTCTATCTCTATCTCTATCTCTATCTCTATCTCTATCTCTATCTCTATCTCTATCTCTATCTCTATCTCTATCTCTATCTCTATCTCTATCTCTATCTCTATTCTCTATCTCTATCTCTATCTCTATCTCTATCTCTATCTCTATCTCTATCTCTATCTCTATCTCTATCTCTATCTCTATCTCTATCTCTATCTCTATCTCTATCTCTATCTCTATCTCTATCTCTATCTCTATCTCTATCTCTATCTCTATCTCTATCTCTATCTCTATCTCTATCTCTATCTCTATCTCTATCTCTATCTCTATCTCTATCTCTATCTCTATCTCTATCTCTATCTCTATCTCTATCTCTATCTCTATCTCTATCTCTATCTCTATCTCTATCTCTATCTCTATCTCTATCTCTATCTCTATCTCTATCTCTATCTCTATCTCTATCTCTATCTCTATCTCTATCTCTATCTCTATCTCTATCTCTATCTCTATCTCTATCTCTATCTCTATCTCTATCTCTATCTCTATATCTATCTCTATCTATATCTCTATCTCTATCTCTATCTCTATCTCTATCTCTATCTCTATCTCTATCTCTATCTCTATCTCTATCTCTATCTCTATCTCTATCTCTATCTCTATCTCTATCTCTATCTCTATCTCTATCTCTATCTCTATCTCTATCTCTATCTCTATCTCTATCTCTATCTCTATCTCTATCTCTATCTCTATCTCTATCTCTATCTCTATCTCTATCTCTATCTCTATCTCTATCTCTATCTCTATCTCTGTCTCTGTCTCTGTCTCTGTCTCTGTCTCTGTCTCTGTCTCTGTCTCTGTCTCTGTCTCTGTCTCTGTCTCTGTCTCTATCTCTGTCTCTGTCTCTATCTCTATCTCTATCTCTATCTCTATCTCTATCTCTATCTCTATCTCTATCTCTATCTCTATCTCTATCTCTATCTCTATCTCTATCTCTATCTCTATCTCTATCTCAATCTCTGTCTCTGTCTCTGTCTCTGTCTCTGTCTCTGTCTCTAACTCTGTCTCTAACTCTGTCTCTAACTCTGTCTCTAACTCTGTCTCTAACTCTGTCTCTGTTTCTGTCTCTGTCTCTGTCTCTGTCTCTGTCTCTGTCTCTGTCTCTGTCTCTGTCTCTGTCTCTGTCTCTGTCTCTGTCTCTGTCTCTGTCTCTGTCTCTGTCTCTGTCTCTGTCTCTGTCTCTGTCTCTGTCTCTGTCTCTGTCTCTGTCTCTGTCTCTGTCTCTGTCTCTGTCTCTGTCTCTATCTCTATCTCTGTCTCTGTCTCTGTCTCTATCTCTATCTCTGTCTCTATCTCTGTCTCTGTCTCTGTCTCTGTCTCTGTCTCTATCTCTATCTCTATCTCTATCTCTATCTCTATCTCTATCTCTATCTCTATCTCTATCTCTATCTCTATCTCTATCTCTATCTCTATCTCTATCTCTATCTCTATCTCTATCTCTATATCTATCTCTATCTCTGTCTCTGTCTCTGTCTCTGTCTCTGTCTCTGTCTCTAACTCTGTCTCTAACTCTGTCTCTAACTCTGTCTCTAACTCTGTCTCTAACTCTGTCTCTGTCTCTGTCTCTGTCTCTGTCTCTGTCTCTGTCTCTGTCTCTGTCTCTGTCTCTGTCTCTGTCTCTGTCTCTGTCTCTGTCTCTGTCTCTGTCTCTGTCTCTGTCTCTGTCTCTGTCTCTGTCTCTGTCTCTGTCTCTGTCTCTGTCTCTGTCTCTGTCTCTGTCTCTGTCTCTATCTCTATCTCTGTCTCTGTCTCTGTCTCTATCTCTATCTCTGTCTCTATCTCTGTCTCTGTCTCTGTCTCTGTCTCTGTCTCTATTTCTATCTCTATCTCTATCTCTATCTCTATCTCTATCTCTATCTCTATCTCTATCTCTATCTCTATCTCTATCTCTATCTCTATCTCTATCTCTATCTCTATCTCTATCTCTATCTCTATCTCTATCTCTATCTCCATCTCCATCTCTATATCCATCTCCATCTCCATCTCCATCTCCATCTCCATCTCCATCTCCATCTCTATCTCTATCTCTATCTCTATCTCTATCTCTATCTCCATCTCTATCTCTATCTCTATCTCTATCTCTATCTCTATCTCTATATCTATCTCTATCTCTATCTCTATCTCTATCTCTATCTCTATCTCTATCTCTATCTCTATCTCTATCTCTATCTCTATCTCTATCTCTATCTCTATCTCTATCTCTATCTCTATCTCTATCTCTATCTCTATCTCTATCTCTATCTCTATCTCTATCTCTATCTCTATCTCTATCTCTATCTCTATCTCTATCTCTATCTCTATCTCTATCTCTATCTCTATCTCTATCTCTATCTCTATCTCTATCTCTATCTCTATCTCTATCTCTATCTCTATCTCTATCTCTATCTCTATCTCTATCTCTATCTCTATCTCTATCTCTATCTCTATCTCTATCTCTATCTCTATCTCTATCTCTATCTCTATCTCTATCTCTATCTCTATCTCTATCTCTATCTCTATCTCTATCTCTATCTCTATCTCTATCTCTATCTCTATCTCTATCTCTATCTCTATCTCTATCTCTATCTCTATCTCTATCTCTATCTCTATCTCTATCTCTATCTCTATCTCTATCTCTATCTCTATCTCTATCTCTATCTCTATCTCTATCTCTTTCTCTATCTCTATCTCTATCTCTATCTCTATCTCTATCTCTATCTCTATCTCTATCTCTATCTCTATCTCTATCTCTATCTCTATCTCTATCTCTATCTCTATCTCTATCTCTATCTCTATCTCTATCCCTATCTCTATCTCTATCTCTATCTCTATCTCTATCTCTATCTCTGTCTCTGTCTCTGTCTCTGTCTCTGTCTCTGTCTCTGTCTCTGTCTCTGTCTCTGTCTCTGTCTCTGTCTCTGTCTCTGTCTCTGTCTCTGTCTCTGTCTCTGTCTCTGTCTCTGTCTCTGTCTCTGTCTCTGTCTCTGTCTCTGTCTCTGTCTCTGTCTCTGTCTCTGTCTCTGTCTCTGTCTCTGTCTCTGTCTCTGTCTCTGTCTCTGTCTCTGTCTCTGTCTCTGTCTCTGTCTCTGTCTCTGTCTCTGTCTCTGTCTCTGTCTCTGTCTCTGTCTCTGTCTCTGTCTCTGTCTCTGTCTCTGTCTCTGTCTCTGTCTCTGTCTCTGTCTCTGTCTATGTCTCTGTCTCTGTCTCTGTCTCTGTCTCTGTCTCTGTCTCTGTCTCTGTCTCTGTCTCTGTCTCTGTTTCTGTCTCTGTCTCTGTCTCTGTCTCTGTCTCTGTCTATGTCTATGTATCTGTCTCTGTCTCTGTCTCTGTCTCTGTCTCTGTCTCTGTCTCTGTCTCTATCTCTATCTCTATCTCTATCTCTGTCTCTGTCTCTGTCTCTGTCTCTGTCTCTGTCTCTAACTCTGTCTCTAACTCTGTCTCTAACTCTGTCTCTAACTCTGTCTCTAACTCTGTCTCTGTTTCTGTCTCTGTCTCTGTCTCTGTCTCTGTCTCTGTCTCTGTCTCTGTCTCTGTCTCTGTCTCTGTCTCTGTCTCTGTCTCTGTCTCTGTCTCTGTCTCTGTCTCTGTCTCTGTCTCTGTCTCTGTCTCTGTCTCTGTCTCTGTCTCTGTCTCTGTCTCTGTCTCTGTCTCTGTCTCTGTCTCTGTCTCTGTCTCTGTCTCTATCTCTATCTCTGTCTCTGTCTCTGTCTCTATCTCTATCTCTGTCTCTATCTCTGTCTCTGTCTCTGTCTCTGTCTCTGTCTCTATCTCTATCTCTATCTCTATCTCTATCTCTATCTCTATCTCTATCTCTATCTCTATCTCTATCTCTATCTCTATCTCTATCTCTATCTCTATCTCTATCTCTATCTCTATCTCTATCTCTGTCTCTGTCTCTGTCTCTATCTCTGTCTCTGTCTCTAACTCTGTCTCTAACTCTGTCTCTAACTCTGTCTCTAACTCTGTCTCTAACTCTGTCTCTGTCTCTGTCTCTGTCTCTGTCTCTGTCTCTGTCTCTGTCTCTGTCTCTGTCTCTGTCTCTGTCTCTGTCTCTGTCTCTGTCTCTGTCTCTGTCTCTGTCTCTGTCTCTGTCTCTGTCTCTGTCTCTGTCTCTGTCTCTGTCTCTGTCTCTGTCTCTGTCTCTGTCTCTGTCTCTGTCTCTATCTCTATCTCTGTCTCTGTCTCTGTCTCTATCTCTATCTCTGTCTCTATCTCTGTCTCTGTCTCTGTCTCTGTCTCTGTCTCTATCTCTATCTCTATCTCTATCTCTATCTCTATCTCTATCTCTATCTCTATCTCTATCTCTATCTCTATCTCTATCTCTATCTCTATCTCTATCTCTATCTCTATCTCTATCTCTATCTCTATCTCTATCTCCATCTCCATCTCTATATCCATCTCCATCTCCATCTCCATCTCCATCTCCATCTCCATCTCCATCTCTATCTCTATCTCTATCTCTATCTCTATCTCTATCTCTATCTCTATCTCTATCTCTATCTCTATCTCTATCTCTATCTCTATCTCTATCTCTATCTCTATCTCTATCTCTATCTCTATCTCTATCTCTATCTCTATCTCTATCTCTATCTCTATCTCTATCTCTATCTCTATCTCTATCTCTATCTCTATCTCTATCTCTATCTCTATCTCTATCTCTATCTCTATCTCTATCTCTATCTCTATCTCTATCTCTATCTCTATCTCTATCTCTATCTCTATCTCTATCTCTATCTCTATCTCTATCTCTATCTCTATCTCTATCTCTATCTCTATCTCTATCTCTATCTCTATCTCTATCTCTATCTCTATCTCTATCTCTATCTCTATCTCTATCTCTATCTCTATCTCTATCTCTATCTCTATCTCTATCTCTATCTCTATCTCTATCTCTATCTCTATCTCTATCTCTATCTCTATCTCTATCTCTATCTCTATCTCTATCTCTATCTCTATCTCTATCTCTATCTCTATCTCTATCTCTATCTCTATCTCTATCTCTATCTCTATCTCTATCTCTATCTCTATCTCTATCTCTATCTCTATCTCTATCTCTATCTCTATCTCTATCTCTATCTCTATCTCTATCCTCTATCTCTAT
>JAXIVJ010010537.1:0-30000 GCA_036785665.1 Chirona hameri | reverse complement strand
TATCTCTATCTCTATCTCTATCTCTATCTCTATCTCTATCTCTATCTCTATCTCTATCTCTATCTCTATCTCTATCTCTATCTCTATCTCTATCTCTATCTCTATCTCTATCTCTATCTCTATCTCTATCTCTATCTCTATCTCTATCTCTATCTCTATCTCTATCTCTATCTCTATCTCTATCTCTATCTCTATCTCTATCTCTATCTCTATCTCTATCTCTATCTCTATCTCTATCTCTATCTCTATCTCTATCTCTATCTCTATCTCTATCTCTATCTCTATCTCTATCTCTATCTCTATCTCTATCTCTATCTCTATCTCTATCTCTATCTCTATCTCTATCTCTATCTCTATCTCTATCTCTATCTCTATCTCTATCTCTATCTCTATCTCTATCTCTATCTCTATCTCTATCTCTATCTCTATCTCTATCTCTATCTCTATCTCTATCTCTATCTCTATCTCTATCTCTATCTCTATCTCTATCTCTATCTCTATCTCTATCTCTATCTCTATCTCTATCTCTATCTCTATCTCTATCTCTATCTCTATCTCTATCTCTATCTCTATCTCTATCTCTATCTCTATCTCTATCTCTATCTCTATCTCTATCTCTATCTCTATCTCTATCTCTATCTCTATCTCTATCTCTATCTCTATCTCTATCTCTATCTCTATCTCTATCTCTATCTCTATCTCTATCTCTATCTCTATCTCTATCTCTATCTCTATCTCTATCTCTATCTCTATCTCTATCTCTATCTCTATCTCTATCTCTATCTCTATCTCTATCTCTATCTCTATCTCTATCTCTATCTCTATCTCTATCTCTATCTCTATCTCTATCTCTATCTCTATCTCTATCTCTATCTCTATCTCTATCTCTATCTCTATCTCTATCTCTATCTCTATCTCTATCTCTATCTCTATCTCTATCTCTATCTCTATCTCTATCTCTCTCTATCTCTATCTCTATCTCTATCTCTATCTCTATCTCTATCTCTATCTCTATCTCTATCTCTATCTCTATCTCTATCTCTATCTCTATCTCTATCTCTATCTCTATCTCTATCTCTATCTCTATCTCTATCTCTATCTCTATCTCTATCTCTATCTCTATCTCTATCTCTATCTCTATCTCTATCTCTATCTCTATCTCTATCTCTATCTCTATCTCTATCTCTTCTCTGTCTCTATCTCTGTCTCTGTCTCTATCTCTGTCTCTGTCTCTATCTCTGTCTCTGTCTCTATCTCTATCTCTATCTCTATCTCTATCTCTATCTCTATCTCTATCTCTATCTCTATCTCTATCTCTATCTCTATCTCTATCTCTATCTCTATCTCTATCTCTATCTCTATCTCTATCTCTATCTCTATCTCTATCTCTATCTCTGTCTCTGTCTCTGTCTCTGTCTCTGTCTCTGTCTCTAACTCTGTCTCTATCTCTATCTCTATCTCTATCTCTATCTCTATATCTATCTCTATCTCTATCTCTATCTCTATCTCTATCTCTATCTCTATCCCTATCCCTATCTCTATCCCTATCTCTATCTCTGTCTCTATCTCTGTCTCTGTCTCTGTCTCTGTCTCTGTCTCTGTCTCTGTCTCTGTCTCTGTCTCTGTCTCTGTCTCTGTCTCTGTCTCTGTCTCTGTCTCTGTCTCTGTCTCTGTCTCTGTCTCTGTCTCTGTCTCTGTCTCTGTCTCTGTCTCTGTCTCTGTCTCTGTCTCTGTCTCTGTCTCTGTCTCTGTCTCTGTCTCTGTCTCTGTCTCTGTCTCTGTCTCTGTCTCTGTCTCTGTCTCTGTCTCTGTCTCTGTCTCTGTCTCTGTCTCTGTCTCTGTCTCTGTCTCTGTCTCTGTCTCTGTCTCTGTCTTTGTCTCTGTCTCTGTCTCTGTCTCTGTCTATGTCTCTGTCTCTGTCTCTGTCTCTGTCTCTGTCTCTGTCTCTGTCTCTGTCTCTGTCTCTGTCTCTGTCTCTGTCTCTGTCTCTGTCTCTGTCTCTGTCTCTGTCTCTGTTTCTGTCTCTGTCTCTGTCTCTGTCTCTGTCTCTGTCTCTGTCTCTGTCTCTGTCTCTGTCTCTGTCTCTGTCTCTGTCTCTGTCTCTGTCTCTGTCTCTGTCTCTGTCTCTGTCTCTGTCTCTGTCTCTGTCTCTGTCTCTGTCTCTGTCTCTGTCTCTGTCTCTGTCTCTGTCTCTGTCTCTGTCTCTGTCTCTGTCTCTGTCTCTGTATCTGTCTCTGTCTCTGTCTCTGTCTCGGTCTCGGTCTCGGTCTCGGTCTCGGTCTCGGTCTCGGTCTCGGTCTCGGTCTCGGTCTCTGTCTCGGTCTCGGTCTCGGTCTCGGTCTCTGTCTCGGTCTCGGTCTCTGTCTCGGTCTCGGTCTCTGTCTCGGTCTCTGTCTCGGTCTCGGTCTCTGTCTCTGTCTCTGTCTCTGTCTCTGTCTCTGTCTCTGTCTCTGTCTCTGTCTCTGTCTCTGTCTCTGTCTCTGTCTCTGTCTCTGTCTCTGTCTCTGTCTCTGTCTCTGTCTCTGTCTCTGTCTCTGTCTCTGTCTCTGTCTCTGTCTCTGTCTCTGTCTCTGTCTCTGTCTCTGTCTCTGTCTCTGTCTCTGTCTCTGTCTCTGTCTCTGTCTCTGTCTCTGTCTCTGTCTCTGTCTCTGTCTCTGTCTCTGTCTCTGTATCTGTCTCTGTCTCTGTCTCTGTCTCTGTCTCTGTCTCTGTCTCGGTCTCTGTCTCTGTCTCTGTCTCTGTCTCTGTCTCTGTCTCTGTTTCTGTCTCTGTCTCTGTCTCTGTCTCTGTCTCTGTCTCTGTCTCTGTCTCTGTCTCTGTCTCTGTCTCTGTCTCTGTCTCTATCTCTGTCTCTGTCTCTGTCTCTGTCTCTGTCTCTGTCTCTGTCTCTGTCTCTGTCTCTGTATCTGTCTCTGTCTCTGTCTCTGTCTCTCTCTCTGTCTCTGTCTCTGTCTCTGTCTCTGTCTCTGTCTCTGTCTCTGTCTCTGTCTCTGTCTCTGTCTCTGTCTCTATCTCTATCTCTGTCTCTGTCTCTGTCTCTATCTCTATCTCTGTCTCTGTCTCTGTCTCTGTCTCTGTCTCTGTCTCTGTCTCTATCTCTATCTCTATCTCTATCTCTATCTCTATCTCTATCTCTATCTCTATCTCTATCTCTATCTCTATCTCTATCTCTATCTCCATCTCTATCTATATCTCTATCTCTATCTCTATCTCTATCTCTATCTCTATCTCTATCTCTATCTCTATCTCTATCTCTGTCTCTGTCTCTGTCTCTGTCTCTGTCTCTGTCTCTGTCTCTGTCTCTAACTCTGTCTCTAACTCTGTCTCTAACTCTGTCTCTAACTCTGTCTCTAACTCTGTCTCTGTCTCTGTCTCTGTCTCTGTCTCTGTCTCTGTCTCTGTCTCTGTCTCTGTCTCTGTCTCTGTCTCTGTCTCTGTCTCTGTCTCTGTCTCTGTCTCTGTCTCTGTCTCTGTCTCTGTCTCTGTCTCTGTCTCTGTCTCTGTCTCTGTCTCTGTCTCTGTCTCTGTCTCTGTCTCTGTCTCTGTCTCTGTCTCTGTCTCTGTCTCTGTCTCTGTCTCTGTCTCTGTCTCTGTCTCTGTCTCTGTCTCTGTCTCTGTCTCTGTCTCTGTCTCTGTCTCTGTCTCTATCTCTGTCTCTGTCTCTGTATCTGTCTCTATCTCTGTCTCTTCTCTGTCTCTGTCTCTGTCTCTGTCTCTGTCTCTATCTCTATCTCTATCTCTATCTCTATCTCTATCTCTATCTCTATCTCTATCTCTATCTCTATCTCTATCTCTATCTCTATCTCTATCTCTATCTCCATCTCCATCTCCATCTCCATCTCCATCTCCATCTCCATCTCCATCTCCATCTCCATCTCCATCTCCATCTCCATCTCCATCTCCATCTCTATCTCTATCTCTATCTCTATCTCTATCTCTATCTCTATCTCTATCTCTATCTCTATCTCTATCTCTATCTCTATCTCTATCTCTATCTCTATCTCTATCTCTATCTCTATCTCTATCTCTATCTCTATCTCTATCTCTATCTCTATCTCTATCTCTATATCTATCTCTATCTCTATCTCTATCTCTATCTCTATCTCTATCTCTATCTCTATCTCTATCTCTATCTCTATCTCTATCTCTATCTCTATCTCTATCTCTATCTCTATCTCTATCTTTATCTCTATCTCTATCTCTTTCTCTATCTCTATCTCTATCTCTATCTCTATCTCTATCTCTATCTCTATCTCTATCTCTATCTCTATCTCTATCTCTATCTCTATCTCTATCTCTATCTCTATCTCTATCCCTATCCCTATCCCTATCCCTGTCTCTGTCTCTGTCTCTGTCTCTGTCTCTGTCTCTGTCTCTGTCTCTGTCTCTGTCTCTGTCTCTGTCTCTATCTCTGTCTCTGTCTCTGTCTCTGTCTCTGTCTCTGTCTCTGTCTCTGTCTCTGTCTCTGTCTCTGTCTCTGTCTCTGTCTCTGTCTCTGTCTCTGTCTCTGTCTCTGTCTCTGTCTCTGTCTCTGTCTCTGTCTCTGTCTCTGTCTCTGTCTCTGTCTCTGTCTCTGTCTCTGTCTCTGTCTCTGTCTCTGTCTCTGTCTCTGTCTCTGTCTCTGTCTCTGTCTCTGTCTCTGTCTCTGTCTCTGTCTCTGTCTCTGTCTCTGTCTCTGTCTCTGTCTCTGTCTCTGTCTCGGTCTCGGTCTCTGTCTCTGTCTCTGTCTCTGTCTCTGTCTCTGTCTCTGTCTCTGTCTCTGTCTCTGTCTCTGTCTCGGTCTCGGTCTCGGTCTCGGTCTCGGTCTCGGTCTCGGTCTCGGTCTCGGTCTCTGTCTCGGTCTCGGTCTCGGTCTCGGTCTCTGTCTCGGTCTCGGTCTCTGTCTCGGTCTCGGTCTCTGTCTCGGTCTCGGTCTCTGTCTCTGTCTCTGTCTCTGTCTCTGTCTCTGTCTCTGTCTCTGTCTCTGTCTCTGTCTCTGTCTCTGTCTCTGTCTCTGTCTCTGTCTCTGTCTCTGTCTCTGTCTCTGTCTCTGTCTCTGTCTCTGTCTCTGTCTCTGTCTCTGTCTCTGTCTCTGTCTCTGTCTCTGTCTCTGTCTCTGTCTCTGTCTCTGTCTCTGTCTCTGTCTCTGTCTCTGTCTCTGTCTCTGTCTCTGTCTCTGTCTCTGTCTCTGTCTCTGTCTCTGTCTCTGTCTCTGTCTCTGTCTCTGTCTCTGTCTCTGTCTCTGTCTCTGTCTCTGTCTCTGTCTCTGTCTCTGTCTCTGTCTCTGTCTCTGTCTCTGTCTCTGTCTCTGTCTCTGTCTCTATCTCTATCTCTGTCTCTGTCTCTGTCTCTGTCTCTGTCTCTGTCTCTGTCTCTGTCTCTGTCTCTGTCTCTATCTCTATCTCTATCTCTGTCTCTGTCTCTGTCTCTGTCTCTGTCTCTATCTCTATCTCTATCTCTATCTCTATCTCTATCTCTATCTCTATCTCTATCTCTATCTCTATCTCTATCTCCATCTCTATCTCTATCTCTATCTCTATCTCTATCTCTATCTCCATCTCCATCTCCATCTCCATCTCCATCTCTATCTCCATCTCCATCTCCATCTCCATCTCCATCTCCATCTCCATCTCCATCTCCATCTCCATCTCCATCTCTATCTCTATCTCTATCTCTATCTCTATCTCTATCTCTATCTCTATCTCTATCTCTATCTCTATCTCTATCTCTATCTCTATCTCTATCTCTATCTCTATCTCTATCTCTATCTCTATCTCTATCTCTATCTCTATCTCTATCTCTATCTCTATCTCTATCTCTATCTCTATCTCTAGCTCTAGCTCTAGCTCTAGCTCTAGCTCTAGCTCTAGCTCTAGCTCTAGCTCTAGCTCTAGCTCTAGCTCTAGCTCTAGCTCTAGCTCTAGCTCTAGCTCTAGCTCTAGCTCTAGCTCTAGCTCTATCTCTATCTCTATCTCTATCTCTATCTCTATCTCTATCTCTATCTCTATTTCTATCTCTATCTCTATCTCTATCTCTATCTCTATCTCTATCTCTATCTCTATCTCTATCTCTATCTCTATCTCAATCTCTATCTCTATCTCTATCTCTATCTCTATCTCTATCTCTATCTCTATCTCTATCTCTATCTCTATATCTATCTCTATCTCTATCTCTATCTCTATCTCTATCTCTATCTCTATCTCTATCTCTATCTCTATCTCTATCTCTATCTCTATCTCTATCTCTATCTCTATCTCTATCTCTATCTCTATCTCTATCTCTATCTCTATCTCTATCTCTATCTCTATCTCTATCTCTATCTCTATCTCTATCTCTATCTCTATTTCTATCTCTATCTCTATCTCTATCTCTATCTCTATCTCTATCTCTATCTCTATCTCTATCTCTATCTCTATCTCTATCTCTATCTCTATCTCTATCTCTATCTCTATCTCTATCTCTATCTCTATCTCTATCTCTATCTCTATCTCTATCTCTATCTCTATCTCTATCTCTATCTCTATTTCTATCTCTATCTCTATCTCTATCTCTATCTCTATCTCTATCTCTATCTCTATCTCTATCTCTATCTCTATCTCTATCTCTATCTCTATCTCTATCTCTATCTCTATCTCTATCTCTATCTCTATCTCTATCTCTATCTCTATCTCTATCTCTATCTCTATCTCTATCTCTATCTCTATCTCTATCTCTATCTCTATCTCTATCTCTATCTCTATCTCTATCTCTATCTCTATCTCTATCTCTATCTCTATCTCTATCTCTATCTCTATCTCTATCTCTATCTCTATCTCTATCTCTATCTCTATCTCTATCTCTATCTCTATCTCTATCTCTATCTCTATCTCTATCTCTATCTCTATCTCTATCTCTATCTCTATCTCTATCTCTATCTCTATCTCTATCTCTATCTCTATCTCTATCTCTATCTCTATCTCTATCTCTATCTCTATCTCTATCTCTATCTCTATCTCTATCTCTATCTCTATCTCTATCTCTATCTCTATCTCTATCTCTATCTCTATCTCTATCTCTATCTCTATCTCTATCTCTATCTCTATCTCTATCTCTATCTCTATCTCTATCTCTATCTCTATCTCTATCTCTATCTCTATCTCTATCTCTATCTCTATCTCTATCTCTATCTCTATCTCTATCTCTATCTCTATCTCTATCTCTATCTCTATCTCTATCTCTATCTCTATCTCTATCTCTATCTCTATCTCTATCTCTATCTCTATCTCTATCTCTATCTCTATCTCTATCTCTATCTCTATCTCTATCTCTATCTCTATCTCTATCTCTATCTCTATCTCTATCTCTATCTCTATCTCTATCTCTATCTCTATCTCTATCTCTATCTCTATCTCTATCTCTATCTCTATCTCTATCTCTATCTCTATCTCTATCTCTATCTCTATCTCTATCTCTATCTCTATCTCTATCTCTATCTCTATCTCTATCTCTATCTCTATCTCTATCTCTATCTCTATCTCTATCTCTATCTCTATCTCTATCTCTATCTCTATCTCTATCTCTATCTCTATCTCTATCTCTATCTCTATCTCTATCTCTATCTCTATCTCTATCTCTATCTCTATCTCTATCTCTATCTCTATCTCTATCTCTATCTCTATCTCTATCTCTATCTCTATCTCTATCTCTATCTCTATCTCTATCTCTATCTCTATCTCTATCTCTATCTCTATCTCTATCTCTATCTCTATCTCTATCTCTATCTCTATCTCTATCTCTATCTCTATCTCTATCTCTATCTCTATCTCTATCTCTATCTCTATCTCTATCTCTATCTCTATCTCTATCTCTATCTCTATCTCTATCTCTATCTCTATCTCTATCTCTATCTCTATCTCTATCTCTATCTCTATCTCTATCTCTATCTCTATCTCTATCTCTATCTCTATCTCTATCTCTATCTCTATCTCTATCTCTATCTCTATCTCTATCTCTATCTCTATCTCTATCTCTATCTCTATCTCTATCTCTATCTCTATCTCTATCTCTATCTCTATCTCTATCTCTATCTCTATCTCTATCTCTATCTCTATCTCTATCTCTATCTCTATCTCTATCTCTATCTCTATCTCTATCTCTATCTCTATCTCTATCTCTATCTCTATCTCTATCTCTATCTCTATCTCTATCTCTATCTCTATCTCTATCTCTATCTCTATCTCTATCTCTATCTCTATCTCTATCTCTAACTCTATCTCTATCTCTATCTCTATCTCTATCTCTATCTCTATCTCTATCTCTATCTCTATCTCTATCTCTATCTCTATCCCTATCCCTATCCCTATCTCTATCTCTGTCTCTATCTCTGTCTCTGTCTCTGTCTCTGTCTCTGTCTCTGTCTCTGTCTCTGTCTCTGTCTCTGTCTCTGTCTCTGTCTCTGTCTCTGTCTCTGTCTCTGTCTCTGTCTCTGTCTCTGTCTCTGTCTCTGTCTCTGTCTCTGTCTCTGTCTCTGTCTCTGTCTCTGTCTCTGTCTCTGTCTCTGTCTCTGTCTCTGTCTCTGTCTCTGTCTCTGTCTCTGTCTCTGTCTCTGTCTCTGTCTCTGTCTCTGTCTCTTGTCTCTGTCTCTGTCTCTGTCTCTGTCTCTGTCTCTGTCTCTGTCTCTGTCTCTGTCTCTGTCTCTGTCTCTGTCTCTGTCTCTGTCTCTGTCTCTGTCTCTGTCTCTGTCTCTGTATCTGTCTCTGTCTCTGTCTCTGTCTCTGTCTCTGTCTCTGTCTCGGTCTCTGTCTCTGTCTCTGTCTCTGTCTCTTTCTCTGTCTCTGTTTCTGTCTCTGTCTCTGTCTCTGTCTCTGTCTCTGTCTCTGTCTCTGTCTCTGTCTCTGTCTCTGTCTCTGTCTCTAGTCTCTGTCTCTGTCTCTGTCTCTGTCTCTGTCTCTGTCTCTGTCTCTGTCTCTGTCTCTGTCTCTGTCTCTGTCTCTGTCTCTGTCTCTCTCTCTGTCTCTGTCTCTCTCTGTCTCTGTCTCTGTCTCTGTCTCTGTCTCTGTCTCTGTCTCTGTCTCTGTCTCTGTCTCTGTCTCTGTCTCTATCTCTATCTCTGTCTCTGTCTCTGTCTCTATCTCTATCTCTGTCTCTGTCTCTGTCTCTGTCTCTGTCTCTGTCTCTGTCTCTATCTCTATCTCTATCTCTATCTCTATCTCTATCTCTATCTCTATCTCTATCTCTATCTCTATCTCTATCTCTATCTCTATCTCCATCTCTATCTATATCTCTATCTCTATCTCTATCTCTATCTCTATCTCTATCTCTATCTCTATCTCTATCTCTATCTCTGTCTCTGTCTCTGTCTCTGTCTCTGTCTCTGTCTCTGTCTCTGTCTCTAACTCTGTCTCTAACTCTGTCTCTAACTCTGTCTCTAACTCTGTCTCTAACTCTGTCTCTGTCTCTGTCTCTGTCTCTGTCTCTGTCTCTGTCTCTGTCTCTGTCTCTGTCTCTGTCTCTGTCTCTGTCTCTGTCTCTGTCTCTGTCTCTGTCTCTGTCTCTGTCTCTGTCTCTGTCTCTGTCTCTGTCTCTGTCTCTGTCTCTGTCTCTGTCTCTGTCTCTGTCTCTGTCTCTGTCTCTGTCTCTGTCTCTGTCTCTGTCTCTGTCTCTGTCTCTGTCTCTGTCTCTGTCTCTGTCTCTGTCTCTGTCTCTGTCTCTGTCTCTGTCTCTATCTCTGTCTCTGTCTCTGTATCTGTCTCTATCTCTGTCTCTTCTCTGTCTCTGTCTCTGTCTCTGTCTCTGTCTCTATCTCTATCTCTATCTCTATCTCTATCTCTATCTCTATCTCTATCTCTATCTCTATCTCTATCTCTATCTCTATCTCTATCTCTATCTCTATCTCCATCTCCATCTCCATCTCCATCTCCATCTCCATCTCCATCTCCATCTCCATCTCCATCTCCATCTCCATCTCCATCTCTATCTCCATCTCTATCTCTATCTCTATCTCTATCTCTATCTCTATCTCTATCTCTATCTCTATCTCTATCTCTATCTCTATCTCTATCTCTATCTCTATCTCTATCTCTATCTCTATCTCTATCTCTATCTCTATCTCTATCTCTATCTCTATCTCTATCTCTATCTCTATCTCTATATCTATCTCTATCTCTATCTCTATCTCTATCTCTATCTCTATCTCTATCTCTCTCTATCTCTATCTCTATCTCTATCTCTATCTCTATCTCTATCTTTATCTCTATCTCTATCTCTTTCTCTATCTCTATCTCTATCTCTATCTCTATCTCTATCTCTATCTCTATCTCTATCTCTATCTCTATCTCTATCTCTATCTCTATCTCTATCTCTATCTCTATCTCTATCTCTATCCCTATCCCTATCCCTATCCCTGTCTCAGTCTCTGTCTCTGTCTCTGTCTCTGTCTCTGTCTCTGTCTCTGCTCTGGCTCTGTCTCTGTCTCTGTCTCTATCTCTGTCCCTGTCTCTTCTCTGTCTCTGTCTCTGCTCTGTCTCTGTCTCTGTCTCTGTCTCTGTCTCTGTCTCTGTCTCTGTCTCTGTCTCTGTCTCTGTCTCTGTCTCTGTCTCTGTCTCTGTCTCTGTCTCTGTCTCTGTCTCTGTCTCTGTCTCTGTCTCTGTCTCTGTCTCTGTCTCTGTCTCTGTCTCTGTCTCTGTCTCTGTCTCTGTCTCTGTCTCTGTCTCTGTCTCTGTCTCTGTCTCTGTCTCTGTCTCTGTCTCTGTCTCTGGTCTCTGTCTCTGTCTCTGTCTCTGTCTCTGTCTCTGTCCTCTGTCTCTGTCTCTGTCTCTGTCTCTGTCTCTGTCTCTGTCTCTGTCTCTGTCTCTCTGTCTCTGTCTCTGTCTCGGTCTCGGTCCTCCTGTCTCGGTCTCGGTCTCGGTCTCGGTCTCGGTCTCGGTCTCGGTCTCTGTCTCGGTCTCGGTCTCGGTCTCGGTCTCTGTCTCGGTCTCGGTCTCTGTCTCGGTCTCTGTCTCTGTCTCGTCTCGGTCTCTGGTCTCGGTCTCGGTCTCTGTCTCTGTTCTCTCTGTCTCTGTCTCTGTCTCTGTCTCTGTCTCTGTCTCTGTCTCTGTCTCTGTCTCTGTCCTCTGTCTCTGTCTCTTGTCTCTGTCTCTGTCTCTGTCTCTGTCTCTGTCTCTGTCTCTGTCTCTGTCTCTGTCTCTGTCTCTGTCTCTGTCTCTGTCTCTGTCTCTGTCTCTGTCTCTGTCATCTGTCTCTGTCTCTGTCTCTGTCTCTGTCTCCTGTCTCTGTCTCTGTCTCTGTCTCTGTCTCTGTCTCTGTCTCTGTCTCTGTCTCTGTCTCTGTCTCTGTCTCTGTCTCTGTCTCTGTCTCTGTCTCTGTCTCTGTCTCTGTCTCTATCTCTATCTCTATCTCTATCTCTATCTCTTCTCTATCTCTCTATCTCTATCTCTATCTCTATCTCTATCTCTATCTCTATCTCTATCTCTATCTCTATCTCTATCTCTATCTCTATCTCTATCTCTATCTCTATCTCTATCTCTATCTCTATCTCTATCTCTATCTCTATCTCTATCTCTATCTCTATCCTCTATCTCTATCCCTATCCTCTATCCCTATCTCTATTCTCTGTCTCTATCTCTGTCTCTAGTCTCTGTCTCTGTCTCTGTCTCTGTCTCTGTCTCTGTCTCTGTCTCTGTCTCTGTCTCTGTCTCTGTCTCTGTCTCTGTCTCTGTCTCTGTCTCTGTCTCTGTCTCTGTCTCTGTCTCTGTCTCTGTCTCTGTCTCTGTCTCTGTCTCTGTCTCTGTCTCTGTCTCTGTCTCTGTCTCTGTCACTGTCTCTGTCTCTGTCTCTGTCTCTGTCTCTGTCTCTGTCTCTGTCTCTGTCTCTGTCTCTGTCTCTGTCTCTGTCTCTGTCTCTGTCTCTGTCTCTGTCTCTGTCTCTGTCTCTGTCTCTCTGTCTCTGTCTCTGTCTCTGTCTCTGTCTCTGTCTCTGTCTCTGTATCTGTCTCTGTCTCTGTCTCTGTCTCTGTCTCTGTCTCTGTCTCGGTCTCTGTCTCTGTCTCTGTCTCTGTCTCTGTCTCTGTCTCTGTTTCTGTCTCTGTCTCTGTCTCTGTCTCTGTCTCTGTCTCTGTCTCTGTCTCTGTCTCTGTCTCTGTCTCTGTCTCTATCTCTGTCTCTGTCTCTGTCTCTGTCTCTGTCTCTGTCTCTGTCTCTGTCTCTGTCTCTGTATCTGTCTCTGTCTCTGTCTCTGTCTCTCTCTCTGTCTCTGTCTCTGTCTCTGTCTCTGTCTCTGTCCTCTGTCTCTGTCTCTGTCTCTGTCTCTGTCTCTGTCTCTATCTCTATCTCTGTCTCTGTCTCTGTCTCTATCTCTATCTCTGTCTCTGTCTCTGTCTCTGTCTCTGTCTCTGTCTCTGTCTCTATCTCTATCTCTATCTCTATCTCTATCTCTATCTCTATCTCTATCTCTATCTCTATCTCTATCTCTATCTCTATCTCTATCTCCATCTCTATCTATATCTCTATCTCTATCTCTATCTCTATCTCTATCTCTATCTCTATCTCTATCTCTATCTCTATCTCTGTCTCTGTCTCTGTCTCTGTCTCTGTCTCTGTCTCTGTCTCTGTCTCTAACTCTGTCTCTAACTCTGTCTCTAACTCTGTCTCTAACTCTGTCTCTAACTCTGTCTCTGTCTCTGTCTCTGTCTCTGTCTCTGTCTCTGTCTCTGTCTCTGTCTCTGTCTCTGTCTCTGTCTCTGTCTCTGTCTCTGTCTCTGTCTCTGTCTCTGTCTCTGTCTCTGTCTCTGTCTCTGTCTCTGTCTCTGTCTCTGTCTCTGTCTCTGTCTCTGTCTCTGTCTCTGTCTCTGTCTCTGTCTCTGTCTCTGTCTCTGTCTCTGTCTCTGTCTCTGTCTCTGTCTCTGTCTCTGTCTCTGTCTCTGTCTCTGTCTCTGTCTCTGTCTCTGTCTCTATCTCTGTCTCTGTCTCTGTATCTGTCTCTATCTCTGTCTCTTCTCTGTCTCTGTCTCTGTCTCTGTCTCTGTCTCTATCTCTATCTCTATCTCTATCTCTATCTCTATCTCTATCTCTATCTCTATCTCTATCTCTATCTCTATCTCTATCTCTATCTCTATCTCTATCTCCATCTCCATCTCCATCTCCATCTCCATCTCCATCTCCATCTCCATCTCCATCTCCATCTCCATCTCCATCTCCATCTCTATCTCCATCTCTATCTCTATCTCTATCTCTATCTCTATCTCTATCTCTATCTCTATCTCTATCTCTATCTCTATCTCTATCTCTATCTCTATCTCTATCTCTATCTCTATCTCTATCTCTATCTCTATCTCTATCTCTATCTCTATCTCTATCTCTATCTCTATCTCTATCTCTATATCTATCTCTATCTCTATCTCTATCTCTATCTCTATCTCTATCTCTATCTCTATCTCTATCTCTATCTCTATCTATCTCTATCTCTATCTCTATCTCTATCTCTATCTCTATCTCTATCTTATCTCTATCTCTATCTCTTTCTCTATCTCTATCTCTATCTCTATCTCTATCTCTATCTCTATCTCTATCTCTATCTCTATCTCTATCTCTATCTCTATCTCTATCTCTATCTCTATCTCTATCTCTATCTCTATCCCTATCCCTATCCCTATCCCTGTCTCTGTCTCTGTCTCTGTCTCTGTCTCTGTCCTCTGTCTCTGTCTCTGTCTCTGTCTCTGTCTCTGTCTCTATCTCTGTCTCTGTCTCTGTCTCTGTCTCTGTCTCTGTCTCTGTCTCTGTCTCTGTCTCTGTCTCTGTCTCTGTCTCTGTCTCTGTCTCTGTCTCTGTCTCTGTCTCTGTCTCTGTCTCTGTCTCTGTCTCTGTCTCTGTCTCTGTCTCTCTGTCTCTGTCTCTGTCTCTGTCTCTGTCTCTGTCTCTGTCTCTGTCTCTGTCTCTGTCTCTGTCTCTGTCTCTGTCTCTGTCTCTGTCTCTGTCTCTGTCTCTGTCTCTGTCTCTGTCTCTGTCTCTGTCTCTGTCTCTGTCTCTGTCTCTGTCTCTGTCTCGGTCTCTGTCTCTGTCTCTGTCTCTGTCTCTGTCTCTGTCTCTGTCTCTGTCTCTGTCTCTGTCTCTGTCTCTGTCTCGGTCTCGGTCTCGGTCTCGGTCTCGGTCTCGGTCTCGGTCTCGGTCTCGGTCTCTGTCTCGGTCTCGTCTCGGTCTCGGTCTCTGTCTCGGTCTCGGTCTCTGTCTCGGTCTCGGTCTCTGTCTCGGTCTCGGTCTCGTCTCGGTCTCGGTCTCTGTCTCTGTCTCTGTCTCTGTCTCTGTCTCTGTCTCTGTCTCTGTCTCTGTCTCTGTCTCTGTCTCTGTCTCCTCTGTCTCTGTCTCTGTCTCTGTCTCTGTCTCTGTCTCTGTCTCTGTCTCTGTCTCTGTCTCTGTCTCTGTCTCTGTCTCTGTCTCTGTCTCTGTCTCTGTCTCTGTCTCTGTCTCTGTCTCTGTCTCTGTCTCTGTCTCTGTCTCTGTCTCTGTCTCTGTCTCTGTCTCTGTCTCTGTCTCTGTCTCTGTCTCTGTCTCTGTCTCTGTCTCTGTCTCTGTCTCTGTCTCTGTCTCTGTCTCTGTCTCTGTCTCTGTCTCTGTCTCTGTCTCTGTCTCTGTCTCTGTCTCTGTCTCTATCTCTATCTCTGTCTCTGTCTCTGTCTCTGTCTCTGTCTCTGTCTCTGTCTCTGTCTCTCTGTCTCTGTCTCTATCTCTATCTCTATCTCTGTCTCTGTCTCTGTCTCTGTCTCTGTCTCTATCTCTATCTCTATCTCTATCTCTATCTCTATCTCTATCTCTATCTCTATCTCTATCTCTATCTCTATCTCCATCTCTATCTCTATCTCTATCTCTATCTCTATCTCTATCTCCATCTCCATCTCCATCTCCATCTCCATCTCCATCTCCATCTCCATCTCCATCTCCATCTCCATCTCCATCTCCATCTCCATCTCCATCTCCATCTCCATCCTCTATCTCTATCTCTATCTCTATCTCTATCTCTATCTCTATCTCTATCTCTATCTCTATCTCTATCTCTATCTCTATCTCTATCTCTATCTCTATCTCTATCTCTATCTCTATCTCTATCTCTATCTCTATCTCTATCTCTATCTCTATCTCTATCTCTATCTCTATCTCTATCTCTAGCTCTAGCTCTAGCTCTAGCTCTAGCTCTAGCTCTAGCTCTAGCTCTAGCTCTAGCTCTAGCTCTAGCTCTAGCTCTAGCTCTAGCTCTAGCTCTAGCTCTAGCTCTAGCTCTAGCTCTAGCTCTATCTCTATCTCTATCTCTATCTCTATCTCTATCTCTATCTCTATCTCTATCTCTATCTCTATCTCTATCTCTATCTCTATCTCTAATCTCTATCTCTATCTCTATCTCTATCTCTATCTCAATCTCTATCTCTATCTCTATCTCTATCTCTATCTCTATCTCTATCTCTATCTCTATCTCTATATCTCTATCTCTATCTCTATCTCTATCTCTATCTCTATCTCTATCTCTATCTCTATCTCTATCTCTATCTCTATCTCTATCTCTATCTCTATCTCTATCTCTATCTCTATCTCTATCTCTATCTCTATCTCTATCTCTATCTCTATCTCTATCTCTATCTCTATCTCTATCTCTATCTCTATCTCTATCTCTATCTCTATCTCTATCTCTATCTCTATCTCTATCTCTATCTCTATCTCTATCTCTATCTCTATCTCTATCTCTATCTCTATCTCTATCTCTATCTCTATCTCTATCTCTATCTCTATCTCTATCTCTATCTCTATCTCTATCTCTATCTCTATCTCTATCTCTATCTCTATCTCTATCTCTATCTCTATCTCTATCTCTATCTCTATCTCTATCTCTATCTCTATCTCTATCTCTATCTCTATCTCTATCTCTATCTCTATCTCTATCTCTATCTCTATCTCTATCTCTATCTCTATCTCTATCTCTATCTCTATCTCTATCTCTATCTCTATCTCTATCTCTATCTCTATCTCTATCTCTATCTCTATCTCTATCTCTATCTCTATCTCTATCTCTATCTCTATCTCTATCTCTATCTCTATCTCTATCTCTATCTCTATCTCTATCTCTATCTCTATCTCTATCTCTATCTCTATCTCTATCTCTATCTCTATCTCTATCTCTATCTCTATCTCTATCTCTATCTCTATCTCTATCTCTATCTCTATCTCTATCTCTATCTCTATCTCTATCTCTATCTCTATCTCTATCTCTATCTCTATCTCTATCTCTATCTCTATCTCTATCTCTATCTCTATCTCTATCTCTATCTCTATCTCTATCTCTATCTCTATCTCTATCTCTATCTCTATCTCTATCTCTATCTCTATCTCTATCTCTATCTCTATCTCTATCTCTATCTCTATCTCTATCTCTATCTCTATCTCTATCTCTATCTCTATCTCTATCTCTATCTCTATCTCTATCTCTATCTCTATCTATCTCTATCTCTATCTCTATCTCTATCTCTATCTCTATCTCTATCTCTATCTCTATCTCTATCTCTATCTCTATCTCTATCTCTATCTCTATCTCTATCTCTATCTCTATCTCTATCTCTATCTCTATCTCTATCTCTATCTCTATCTCTATCTCTATCTCTATCTCTATCTCTGTCTCTATCTCTATCTCTATCTCTATCTCTATCTCTATCTCTATCTCTATCTCTATCTCTATCTCTATCTCTATCTCTATCTCTATCTCTATCTCTATCTCTATCTCTATCTCTATCTCTATATCTATCTCTATCTCTATCTCTATCTCTATCTCTATCTCTATCTCTATCTCTATCTCTATCTCTATCTCTATCTCTATCTCTATCTCTAACTCTATCTCTATCTCTATCTCTATCTCTGTCTCTATCTCTATCTCTATCTCTATCTCTATCTCTATCTCTATCTCTATCTCTATCTCTATCTCCATCTCTATCTCTATCTCTATCTCTATCTCTATCTCTATCTCTATCTCTATCTCTATCTCTATCTCTATCTCTATCTCTGTCTCTGTCTCTGTCTCGGTCTCGGTCTCGGTCTCGGTCTCGGTCTCGGTCTCGGTCTCTGTCTCTGTCTCTGTCTCTGTCTCTGTCTCTGTCTCTGTCTCTGTCTCTGTCTCTGTCTCTGTCTCTGTCTCTGTCTCTGTCTCTGTCTCTGGCTCTGTCTCTGTCTCTGTCTCTGTCTCTGTCTCTGTCTCTGTCTCTGTCTCTGTCTCTGTCTCTGTCTCTGTCTCTGTCTGTTGTCTCTGTCTCTGTCTCTGTCTCTGTCTCTGTCTCTGTCTCTGTCTCTGTCTCTGTCTCTGTCTCTGTCTCTGTCTCTGTCTCTGTCTCTGTCTCTGTCTCTGTCTCTGTCTCTGTCTCTGTCTCTGTCTCTGTCTCTGTATCTGTCTCTGTCTCTGTCTCTGTCTCTGTCTCGTCTCTGTCTCTGTCTCTGTCTCTGTCTCTGTCTCTGTCTCTGTCTCTGTCTCTGTCTCTGTCTCTGCTCTGTCTCTGTCTGTCTCTGTCTCTGTCTCTGTCTCTGTCTCTGTCTCTGTCTCTGTCTCTGTCTCTGTCTCTGTCTCTGTCTCTGTCTCTGTCTCTGTCTCTGTCTCTGTCTCTATCTCTGTCTCTGTCTCTGTCTCTGTCTCTATCTCTATCTCTATCTCTATCTCTATCTCTATCTCTATCTCTATCTCTATCTCTATCTCTATCTCTATCTCTATCTCTATCTCTATCTCTATCTCTATCTCTGTCTCTGTCTCTGTCTCTATCTCCATCTCCATCTCCATCTCCATCTCCATCTCCATCTCCATCTCCATCTCCATCTCCATCTCCATCTCCATCTCTATCTCTATCTCTATCTCTATCTCTATCTCTATCTCTATCTCTATCTCTATCTCTATCTCTATCTCTATCTCTATCTCTATCTCTATCTCTATCTCTATCTCTATCTCTATCTCTATCTCTATCTCTATCTCTATATCTATCTCTATCTCTATCTCTATCTCTATCTCTATCTCTATCTCTATCTCTATCTCTATCTCTATCTCTATCTCTATCTCTATCTCTATCTCCATCTCCATCTCCATCTCCATCTCCATCTCCATCTCCATCTCCATCTCCATCTCCATCTTCATCTCCATCTCCATCTCCATCTCCATCTCCATCTCCATCTCTATCTCTATCTCTATCTCTATCTCTATCTCTATCTCTATCTCTATCTCTATCTCTATCTCTATCTCTATCTCTATCTCTATCTCGATCGATGTGATCGACCATAAAACGTTGCTAAATAAACTAGAATTATTACAGATTAGTTCAGATTGGTTTGAAAGCTATCTTAGCGGACATGTTCAGCAGGTAAAAGTAGGTGAAACGTTTTCGGACTCTCTCCCAATCAACATTGGAACGTTTCAAGGGTCATGTCTGGGACCGTTGCTCTATAACGTAGCTAGCAACGACTTGCCGTGCTATATCCCCGACGAAATTAATGGATTTAAAATTATTAAAGCCCGTTATGCAGATGATAGTCAAATTGGTATTGTCGGTCCCCGGGAGCCGTTTAGAAGAGATGAAAAGGAGCCTCGAAGAGGTTCTTGATACAATGACCACATGGTTTCAGCAGAACGGTATGCTGGTAAACGCCAGTAAAACGGAATTGATTGTGTGCGGCGACAGGCGGCAAGTGTCGCGTCTAGAAAGTGAAACGTCTATAAATTTTATGGGAGAGATACTCCATTCTAAGACTAGTGTCAGAAATCTGGGTGTAACCATGGATCGTTTTCTGTCGTGGGAGCAACACGTGCAGCAAATAGCGGATCGTTGTTTTGGAATTCTTGTAGGTCTTCTTCATGCCAAGCAGGTGCTGCCTATAGGGACACTACCCAGGTTAATCGATGCAATGGTTTTTTCTCATGTCAGGTACTGTGTGCAAGTGTATGGTGGGACCAGTGTTACGGGGATAGGTAAAATTCAAAAGATATTTAATTTTGCGGCAAGAGTAATCTCAGGACGTAGGAAATATGATCACATCTCGGACGTGTTGAAGCAGTATGATTGGCTAGGGGCAGCACGGTTTATTGAGTATTGTGACATGAGCATGCTACACAAGATTGTTACCACCGGTGAGCCTTCTATGTTGGCTAGTCAGTTCACTTTGAATCGAGACGTGGTGGGCCGTCGTACCCGACAGTCAGACCAGCTGGCATTGCCCAAACCCAGAACGAATCACGGGAAGCGAAATTTTGTGTATCGATCTGCGGCGCTGCTCAACAGTCATTTTGGTTCTAATGTTACGGATGTCCTCACTTCGTCCACGGGACTGGCAAAGAAAATGTTTAGAGAGCATTGCGCGGCTGCCGAAAGTAATACCTAGGCGCCAGTGTCTTCTATGGTAGCGATTTTACACATGTTTTTAAATGCTTTTTAAATGACAAAGCGTAAGCTGCAATATGTACTTACCATGTATGACAATGACCCTGTAATAGCCCATGATGTGTGGAAATGGTCAGCTGATGTCGAAATACAAATACAAATACAATATCTCTATCTCTATCTCTATCTCTATCTCTATCTCTATCTCTATCTCTATCTCTATCTCTATCTCTATCTCTATCTCTATCCTATCTCTATCTCTATCTCTATCTCTATCTCTATCTCTATCTCTATCTCTATCTCTATCTCTATCTCTATCTCTATCTCTATCTCTATCTCTATCTCTATCTCTATCTCTATCTCTATCTCTATCTCTATCTCTATCTCTATCTCTATCTCTATCTCTATCTCTATCTCTATCTCTATCTCTATCTCTATCTCTATCTCTATCTCTATCTCTATCTCTATCTCTATCTCTATCTCTATCTCTATCTCTATCTCTATCTCTATCTCTATCTCTATCTCTATCTCTATCTCTATCTCTATCTCTATCTCTATCTCTATCTCTATCTCTGTCTCTATCTCTATCTCTATCTCTATCTCTATCTCTATCTCTATCTCTATCTCTATCTCTATCTCTATCTCTATCTCTATCTCTATCTCTATCTCTATCTCTATCTCTATCTCTATCTCTATCTCTATCTCTCTATCTCTATCTCTATCTCTATCTCTATCTCTATCTCTATCTCTATCTCTATCTCTATCTCTATCTCTATCTCTATCTCTATCTCTATCTCTATCTCTATCTCTATCTCTATCTCTATCTCTATCTCTATCTCTATCTCTATCTCTATCTCTATCTCTATCTCTATCTCTATCTCTATCTCTATCTCTATCTCTATCTCTATCTCTATCTCTATCTCTATCTCTATCTCTATCTCTATCTCTATCTCTATCTCTATCTCTATCTCTATCTCTATCTCTATCTCTATCTCTATCTCTATCTCTATCTCTATCTCTATCTCTATCTCTATCTCTATCTCTATCTCTATCTCTATCTCTATCTCTATCTCTATCTCTATCTCTATCTCTATCTCTATCTCTATCTCTATCTCTATCTCTATCTCTATCTCTATCTCTATCTCTATCTCTATCTCTATCTCTATCTCTATCTCTATCTCTATCTCTATCTCTATCTCTATCTCTATCTCTATCTCTATCTCTATCTCTATCTCTATCTCTATCTCTATCTCTATCTCTATCTCTATCTCTATCTCTATCTCTATCTCTATCTCTATCTCTATCTCTATCTCTATCTCTATCTCTATCTCTATCTCTATCTCTATCTCTATCTCTATCTCTATCTCTATCTCTATCTCTATCTCTATCTCTATCTCTATCTCTATCTCTATCTCTATCTCTATCTCTATCTCTATCTCTATCTCTATCTCTATCTCTATCTCTATCTCTATCTCTATCTCTATCTCTATCTCTATCTCTATCTCTATCTCTATCTCTATCTCTATCTCTATCTCTATCTCTATCTCTATCTCTATCTCTATCTCTATCTCTAACTTCTATCTCTATCTCTATCTCTATCTCTATCTCTATCTCTATCTCTATCTCTATCTCTATCTTCTATCTCTATCTCTATCCCTATCCCTATCCCTATCTCTATCTCTGTCTCTATCTCTGTCTCTGTCTCTGTCTCTGTCTCTGTCTCTGTCTCTGTCTCTGTCTCTGTCTCTGTCTCTGTCTCTGTCTCTGTCTCTGTCTCTGTCTCTGTCTCTGTCTCTGTCTCTGTCTCTGTCTCTGTCTCTGTCTCTGTCTCTGTCTCTGTCTCTGTCTCTGTCTCTGTCTCTGTCTCTGTCTCTGTCTCTGTCTCTGTCTCTGTCTCTGTCTCTGTCTCTGTCTCTGTCTCTGTCTCTGTCTCTGTCTCTGTCTCTGTCTCTGTCTCTGTCTCTGTCTCTGTCTCTGTCTCTGTCTCTGTCTCTGTCTCTGTCTCTGTCTCTGTCTCTGTCTCTGTCTCTGTCTCTGTCTCTGTCTCTGTCTCTGTCTCTGTCTCTGTCTCTGTCTCTGTCTCTGTCTCTGTCTCTGTCTCTGTCTCTGTCTCTGTCTCTGTCTCTGTCTCTGTCTCTGTCTCTGTCTCTGTCTCTGTCTCTGTCTCTGTCTCTGTCTCTGTCTCTGTCTCTGTCTCTGTCTCTGTCTCTGTCTCTGTCTCTGTCTCTGTCTCTGTCTCTGTCTCTGTCTCTGTCTCTGTCTCTGTCTCTGTCTCTGTCTCTGTCTCTGTCTCTGTCTCTGTCTCTGTCTCTGTCTCGGTCTCGGTCTCGGTCTCGGTCTCGGTCTCGGTCTCGGTCTCGGTCTCGGTCTCGGTCTCGGTCTCGGTCTCGGTCTCGGTCTCGGTCTCGTCTCGGTCTCGGTCTCGGTCTCGGTCTCGGTCTCGGTCTCGGTCTCGGTCTCGGTCTCGGTCTCGGTCTCGGTATCTGTCTCGGTCTCGGTCTCGGTCTCTGTCTCTGTCTCTGTCTCTGTCTCTGTCTCTGTCTCTGTCTCTGTCTCTGTCTCTGTCTCTGTCTCTGTCTCTGTCTCTGTCTCTGTCTCTGTCTCTGTATCTGTCTCTGTCTCTGTCTCTGTCTCTGTCTCTGTCTCTGTCTCTGTCTCTGTCTCTGTCTCTGTCTCTGTCTCTGTCTCTGTCTCTGTCTCTGTCTCTGTCTCTGTCTCTGTCTCTGTCTCTGTATCTGTCTCTGTCTCTGTCTCTGTCCCCTGTCTCTGTCTCTGTCTCTGTCTCTGTCTCTGTCTCTGTCTCTGTCTCTGTCTCTGTCTCTGTCTCTGTCTCTGTCTCTGTCTCTGTCTCTGTCTCTGTCTCTATCTCTATCTCTGTCTCTGTCTCTGTCTCTGTCTCTGTCTCTGTCTCTGTCTCTGTCTCTGTCTCTATCTCTATCTCTATCTCTATCTCTATCTCTGTCTCTATCTCTGTCTCTGTCTCTATCTCTATCTCTATCTCTATCTCTATCTCTATCTCTATCTCTATCTCTATCTCTATCTCTATCTCTATCTCTATCTCTATCTCTATCTCTATCTCCATCTCCATCTCCATCTCCATCTCCATCTCCATCTCAATCTCCATCTCCATCTCCATCTCCATCTCCATCTCCATCTCCATCTCCATCTCCATCTCCATCTCTATCTCTATCTCTATCTCTATCTCTATCTCTATCTCTATCTCTATCTCTATCTCTATCTCTATCTCTATCTCTATCTCTATCTCTATCTCTATCTCTATCTCTATCTCTATCTCTATCTCTATCTCTATCTCTATCTCTATCTCTATCTCTATCTCTATCTCTAGCTCTAGCTCTAGCTCTAGCTCTAGCTCTAGCTCTAGCTCTAGCTCTAGCTCTAGCTCTAGCTTTAGCTCTAGCTCTAGCTCTAGCTCTAGCTCTAGCTCTAGCTCTAGCTCTAGCTCTAGCTCTAGCTCTAGCTCTATCTCTATCTCTATCTCTATCTCTATCTCTATCTCTATCTCTATCTCTATCTCTATCTCTATCTCCATCTCTATCTCTATCTCTATCTCTATCTCTATCTCTATCTCTATCTCTATCTCTATCTCTATCTCTATCTCTATCTCTATCTCTATCTCTATCTCTATCTCAATCTCTATCTCTATCTCTATCTCTATCTCTATCTCTATCTCTATCTCTATCTCTATCTCTATCTCTATCTCTATCTCTATCTCTATCTCTATCTCTATCTCTATCTCTATCTCTATCTCTATCTCTATCTCTATCTCTATCTCTATCTCTATCTCTATCTCTATCTCTATCTCTATCTCTATCTCTATCTCTATCTCTCTATCTCTATCTCTATCTCTATCTCTATCTCTATCTCTATCTCTATCTCTATCTCTCTATCTCTATCTCTATCTCTATCTCTATCTCTATCTCTATCTCTATCTCTATCTCTATCTCTATCTATCTCTATATCTATCTCTATCTCTATCTCTATCTCTATCTCTATCTCTATCTCTATCTCTATCTCTATCTCTATCTCTATCTCTATCTCTATCTCTATCTCTATCTCTATCTCTATCTCTATCTCTATCTCTATCTCTATCTCTCTCTCTATCTCTATCTCTATCTCTATCTCTATCTCTATCTCTATCTCTATCTCTATCTCTATCTCTATCTCTATCTCTATCTCTATCTCTATCTCTATCTCTATCTCTATCTCTATCTCTATCTCTATCTCTATCTCTATCTCTATCTCTATCTCTATCTCTATCTCTATCTCTATCTCTATCTCTATCTCTATCTCTATCTCTATCTCTATCTCTATCTCTATCTCTATCTCTATCTCTATCTCTATCTCTATCTCTATCTCTATCTCTATCTCTATCTCTATCTCTATCTCTATCTCTATCTCTATCTCTATCTCTATCTCTATCTCTATCTCTATCTCTATCTCTATCTCTATCTCTATCTCTATCTCTATCTCTATCTCTATCTCTATCTCTATCTCTATCTCTATCTCTATCTCTATCTCTATCTCTATCTCTATCTCTATCTCTATCTCTATCTCTATCTCTATCTCTATCTCTATCTCTATCTCTATCTCTATCTCTATCTCTATCTCTATCTCTATCTCTATCTCTATCTCTATCTCTATCTCTATCTCTATCTCTATCTCTATCTCTATCTCTCTCTATCTCTATCTCTATCTCTATCTCTATCTCTATCTCTATCTCTATCTCTATCTCTATCTCTATCTCTATCTCTATCTCTATCTCTATCTCTATCTCTATCTCTATCTCTATCTCTATCTCTATCTCTATCTCTATCTCTATCTCTATCTCTATCTCTATCACTATCTCTATCTCTATCTCTATCTCTATCTCTATCTCTATCTCTATCTCTATCTCTATCTCTATCTCTAACTCTATCTCTATCTCTATCTCTATCTCTATCTCTATCTCTATCTCTATCTCTATCTCTATCTCTATCTCTATCTCTATCTCTATCTCTATCTCTATCTCTATCTCTATCTCTATCTCTATCTCTATCTCTATCTCTATCTCTATCTCTATCTCTATCTCTATCTCTGTCTCTGTCTCTGTCTCTGTCTCTGTCTCTGTCTCGGTCTCGGTCTCTGTCTCTGTCTCTGTCTCTGTCTCTGTCTCTGTCTCTGTCTCTGTCTCTGTCTCTGTCTCTGTCTCTGTCTCTGTCTCTGTCTCTGTCTCTGTCTCTGTCTCTGTCTCTGTCTCTGGCTCTGTCTCTGTCTCTGTCTCTGTCTGTCTCTGTCTCTGTCTCTGTCTCTGTCTCTGTCTCTGTCTCTGTCTCTGTCTCTGTCTCTGTCTCTGTCTCTGTCTCTGTCTCTGTCTCTGTCTATGTCTCTGTCTCTGTCTCTGTCTCTGTCTCTGTCTCTGTCTCTGTCTCTGTCTCTGTCTCTGTATCTGTCTCTGTCTCTGTCTCTGTCTCTGTCTCTGTCTCTGTCTCTGTCTCTGTCTCTGTCTCTGTCTCTGTCTCTGTCTCTGTCTCTGTCTCTGTCTCTGTCTCTGTCTCTGTCTCTGTCTCTGTCTCTGTCTCTGTCTCTGTCTCTGTCTCTGTCTCTGTCTCTGCCTCTGTCTCTGTCTCTGTCTCTGTCTCTGTCTCTGTCTCTGTCTCTGTCTCTGTCTCTGTCTCTGTCTCTGTCTCTGTCTCTGTCTCTGTCTCTGTCTCTGTCTCTGTCTCTGACTCTGTCTCTGTCTCTGTATCTGTCTCTGTCTCTGTCTCTGTCTCTGTCTCTGTCTCTGTCTCTGTCTCTGTCTCTGTCTCTGTCTCTCTGTCTCTGTCTCTGTCTCTATCTCTATCTCTATCTCTATCTCTATCTCTATCTCTATCTCTATCTCTATCTCTATCTCTATCTCTATCTCTATCTCTATCTCTATCTCTATCTCTATCTCTATCTCCATCTCCATCTCCATCTCCATCTCCATCTCATCTCCATCTCCATCTCCATCTCCATCTCCATCTCCATCTCCATCTCCATCTCTATCTCCATCTCCATCTCCATCTCCATCTCCATCTCCATCTCCATCTCTATCTCTATCTCTATCTCTATCTCTATCTCTATCTCTATCTCTATCTAGATCTCTATCTCTATCTCTATCTCTATCTCTATCTCTATCTCTATCTCTATCTCTATCTCTATCTCTATCTCTATCTCTATCTCTATCTCTATCTCTATCTCTATCTCTATCTCTATCTCTATCTCTATCTCTATCTCTATCTCTATCTCTATCTCTATCTCTATCTCTATCTCTATCTCTATCTCTATCTCTATCTCTATCTCTATCTCTATCTCTATCTCTATCTCTATCTCTATCTCTATCTCTATCTCTATCTCTATCTCTATCTCTATCTCTATCTCTATCTCTATCTCTATCTCTATCTCTATCTCTATCTCTATCTCTATCTCTATTTCTATCTCTATCTCTATCTCTATCTCTATCTCTATCTCTATCTCTATCTCTATCTCTATCTCTATCTCTATCTCTATCTCTATCTCCTATCTCTATCTCTATCTCTATCTCTATCTCTATCTCTATCTCTATCTCTATCTCTATCTCTATCTCTATCTCTATCTCTATCTCTATCTCTATCTCTATCTCTATCTCTATCTCTATCTCTATCTCTATCTCTATCTCTTTCTCTATCTCTATCTCTATCTCTATCTCTATCTCTATCTCTCTATCTCTATCTCTATCTCTATCTCTATCTCTATCTCTATCTCTATCTCTATCTCTAATCTCTATCTCTATCTCTATCTCTATCTCTCTATCCTCTATCTCTATCTCTATCTCTATCTCTATCTCTATCTCTATCTCTATCTCTATCTCTATCTCTCTATCTCTATCTCTATCTCTATCTCTGTCTCTGTCTCTATCTCTGTCTCTATCTCTGTCTCTGTCTCTGTCTCTGTCTCTGTCTCTGTCTCTGTCTCTGTCTCTGTCTCTGTCTCTGTCCCTGTCTCTGTCTCTGTCTCTGTCTCTGTCTCTGTCTCTGTCTCTGTCTCTGTCTCTGTCTCTGTCTCTGTCTCTGTCTCTGTCTCTGTCTCTGTCTCTGTCTCTGTCTCTGTCTCTGTCTCTGTCTCTGTCTCTGTCTCTGTCTCTGTCTCTGTCTCTGTCTCTGTCTCTGTCTCTGTCTCTGTCTCTGTCTCTGTCTCTGTCTCTGTCTCTCTCTGTCTCTGTCTCTGTCTCTGTCTCTGTCTCTGTCTCTGTCTCTGTCTCTGTCTCTGTCTCTGTCTCTGTCTCTGTCTCTGTCTCTGTCTCTGTCTCTGTCTCTGTCTCTGTCTCTGTCTCTGTCTCTGTCTCTGTCTCTGTCTCTGTCTCTGTCTCTGTCTCTGTCTCTGTCTCTGTCTCTGTCTCTGTCTCTGTCTCTGTCTCTGTCTCTGTCTCTGTCTCTGTCTCTGTCTCTGTCTCTGTCTCTGTCTCTGTCTCTGTCTCTGTCTCTGTCTCTGTCTCTGTCTCTGTCTCTGTCTCGGTCTCCGGTCTCGCGTCTCGGTCTCGGTCTCGGTCTCGGTCTCGGTCTCGGTCTCGGTCTCGGTCTCGGTCTCGGTCTCTGTCTCGGTCTCGGTCTCTGTCTCGGTCTCGGTCTCTGTCTCTGTCTCTGTCTCTGTCTCTGTCTCTGTCTCTGTCTCTGTCTCTGTCTCTGTCTCTGTCTCTGTCTCTGTCTCTGTCTCTGTCTCTGTCTCTGTCTCTGTCTCTGTCTCTGTCTCTGTCTCTGTCTCTGTCTCTGTCTCTGTCTCTGTCTCTGTCTCTGTCTCTGTCTCTGTCTCTGTCTCTGTCTCTGTCTCTGTCTCTGTCTCTGTCTCTGTCTCTGTCTCTGTCTCTGTCTCTGTCTCTGTCTCTGTCTCTGTCTGCTGTCTCTGTCTCTGTCTCTGTCTCTGTCTCTGTCTCTGTCTCTGTCTCTGTCTCTGTCTCTGTCTCGTCGGTCTCGGTCTCCGGTCTCGGTCTCGGTCTCGGTCTCTGTCTCTGTCTCTGTCTCTGTCTCTGTCTCTGTCTCTGTCTCTGTCTCTGTCTCTGTCTCTGTCTCTGTCTCTGTCTCTGTCTCTGTCTCTGTCTCTGTCTCTGTCTCTGTCTCTGTCTCTTCTCTGTCTCTGTCTCTCTGTCTCTATCTCTATCTCTATCTCTATCTCTATCTCTATCTCTGTCTCTATCTCTATCTCTGTCTCTATCTCTATCTCTATCTCTATCTCTATCTCTATCTCTATCTCTATCTCTATCACTATCTCTATCTCTATCTCTATCTCTATCTCTATCTCTATCTCTATCTCTATCTCCATCTCTATCTCCATCTCCATCTCCATCTCCATCTCAATCTCCATCTCCCACACCAACACCACCCCATCTCCATCTCCATCTCCCATCTCCATCTCCATCTCTATCTCTATCTCTATCTCTATCTCTATCCTCTAATCTATCTCTATCTCTATCTCTATCTCTATCTCTATCTCTATCTCTATCTCTATCTCCTATCTCTATCTCTATCTCTATCTCTATCTCTATCTTATCTCTATCTCTATCTCTATCTCTATCTCTATCTCTATCTCTATCTCTATCTCTATCTCTATCTCTATCTCTATCTCTAGTCTCCTGTCTCTCTGTACTCTGTCTCTGTCTCGTCTCTACTAGGTCTCTAACTCTGTCTCTAACTCTGTCTCTACTCTGTCTCTGTCTCTGTCTCTGTCTCTGTCTCTGTCTCTGTCTCTGTCTCTGTCTCTGTCTCTGTCTCTGTCTCTGTCTCTGTCTCTGTCTCTGTCTCTGTCTCTGTCTCTGTCTCTGTCTCTGTCTCTGTCTCTGTAGCTCTGTCTCTGTCTCTGTCTCTGTCTCTGTCTCTGTCTCTGTCACCTGTCTCTGTCTCTGTCTCTGTCTCTGTCTCTGTCTCTGTTCTGTCTCTGTCTCCTGTCTCCTGTCTCTGTCACTCTTCTCATATCTCTGTCTGACTCTGTCTCTGTCTCTGTCTCTGTCTCTGTCACAGTAAGACATACAATACACATACACATACACATAAAACATACAATACACATACAATACCAATACAATACAATACACATAACAAACAACAATACACACACACACAACAAACACACACACAAACACAACAACCCCCCCAACCAACCCAACCCCCACACCCACACCACCCACCACCCACCCACACCCACACCAAACACACAACACACACACACAACACACACAACACACACACACACACAACACAACACACACACAACAACACACACACACACACACACACACACACACAACACACACAACACAAACACACCACACACAACACACAACACAACACACACACACACACACACACAAACACAACACACACACAACACACACACACAACACAACACAACACACAACACACACACACACACAACACACACACAACACACACAACAAACACAACACAACCAAACCACAACCCACACACACAACACACACACACACAAACAACACACACACAAAACAACACACACACAACACACACCACACACAAACACACAACACAACCAACACAACACACACACACAAACACAAACAAACAAAACACAACACACACCCAACAAACAACCACAAACAACACAACACACACCCAACAAACAACAACAACAAACACAACCCAACAACACACAACACACACACACAACCACAAACACACACAACACAACAACCAACCCAACAAACACACACACAACACAACAAACACCCACACACACAACCCCCCCCCCCACACCCACCCCCCCCCCCCCCCCCCACCCCCCCCCCCCCCCCCCCCCCCACCCAACCAACCCCCCCCACCACACCCCCCCCCCCCCCCCCACCCCACCCCCCACCCCCCCACCCACCCACCCACCCACCCCCCCCCCACCACCCCCCACCACCCCACCCCCCCACCCCCAACCCAACCACCCACCAACCCCACCCACCCACCCCCCCCACCACCCACCCACCCCCCCCCCCCACCCACCCCCCCACCCCCCACCCCACCCCACCCACCCACCAACCCACCCACCCACCCCACCCCACCCACCCACCCCACCCAACCACCACCCACCCACCCACCCCACCCACCCACCCAACCACCCCCCCAACACACCCCCCCACCCACCACCAACCCCACCCACCCACCACACCCACACACCACACACACACCACACCACCAACCAACCACCCAACAACCAAACCCACACACAACCCCCCCCCCAACACAACACCAACACCCACCAAACAAACCAAAACACACACACCCCAAACAACACACACACACCACACACACAACACAACAACACAAACAACCAACACACACACACCAACACCAACCAAAAAACAACCACACACAACACCACACCCCACACCACACCCACACCCCCCACAACACACCCACACCCACACCCCACACCCCCCACACCACACCCCACACCCAACCAACCACACCACACCACACCACACCCACACACACCCACACCCCCAACCACACACACCCCAACCACACCACACCACACCACACCACACCACCACACCACCACCAACCACACCACACCCACACCACACCCAACCAACCAACCACACCACACCAACCACACCACACCCACACCCACACCAACCCAACCCAACC